>KV748895.1:0-11502 GCA_001692915.1 Glonium stellatum | reverse complement strand
CCATCGCCCTTTCCTCATAATTTTGTATCATTCCAAGAGATGCCGCGGGAAGGGTTCCTTCATGTTCTACTACCAAGTCTATGATCACACGGTTCACAATACCTACCAGACAGGTTATCGATGGACTTCACCTCGAACCTCCCCACCCCTGACCCCCGAAACTGGCCTGATTTGGCGCTCGATAATACGTGCCAAAGCAGCTGAAAGGTAGGATTTAGATATGAAACTAAGCGAGTACTTTGTCCACTGAGAGGTCGGTTTTATTATTGGCAAGATTGGAGAATGAGTGAAATTGAGCTTTGAAATCTGAATCTTCAGTTTTATGTCAGCGACTTACTGTTCGTGTGTCGCTACGGAGGTCAGCATTCTGAGAGGCCAATTTAAGAAAGAATATGACTGCCAGAGTCATTTAACAATGCATGAAACGAATAAAACCTATAGAGGGGAGCTAGCTATGAGGATGTAAATTAGGCGTTCGACGAAAGCGAGGGAGCGGTAAGTAACCCTACAAATCGCTAATAACTACGAAGTCATATAATGGGCTTCACAGTCTTGAAAATATTTCTGCCTGCAGGGAAGAAAGCACTCTCACCATAGCTACTGTACGATTAAGCGATATAGTTCTTTGAAACAGGTAATAATGCAATAGAAGGTCCAGCAGACTATTTTTGGTAATGCTGTATGCAGTGGTATACGTTCCCATATCATGCCTCATCACAAAGACCTTTCCCAATACCATACCACCTAACCAACCACTGCTTTCATGCTCAATCCCTCTAGAAACCCACTAAGATCCTCCTTCCTAACCTCAACAACGCAATGCTCAAAGCTATCGATCTTCACTCGTGCTCCGGTTTCCTCCGTAACCTCATGAAACGCGATTCCGAACCGATTGCGTCCGTATCCTCGTTTTCTCTTCTCCTCTGCTTCCGTCTCACTCTCACTGTCACTTCCGTCGCTCGCCTCGCTCTCTTCCTCAGTATCATCCTCCCCTTCGTCTTCATCAAGACCGTTTGCTAGGTTGCGCTCAATGTGTGCCTGCCTTGTCTTTTCTCTCTCCTTAACTCTCTGTTCTTTACGCCTTTCTCTTTCTTTTCGCCTCTCTTCTCTTCTTTTCTCCCGCTCCTTGGTTAAGCCGACACCACCTCCACCACCCAGCCCTACAACCACATACACTCCCCGAGTATCATCTAAGCCAGCCATAACTAATTCCCCACCTCTCCTTTTTCCTTTTACACCGTTCAGCTCGCCAATAGCCTCGGCGATCCATAAAGCCAGCTTAACTAGAGCCCCAGGGTGTGTGAAAAGTTGCACGTCCGGTCCCTCTTTGACGACAGCCATGCGGAAAGCACGAAGGTGTCGAATTTGTTTCTTCTCAATGAGGCTAGTGCCGGTCCGTAAAATAGCACGATGCAGATGCTGCGCGGTAGGGATGTGTGACACCAGCAGGTCTATAGAGGATAGAGCATCGTATGCAGTCCAAAAGCGTGACGTGATGTGATCTTGGATATCACCCCTTGATTCCGTAATTTCGCCGTTTGCATTTGTGTTTTCCCGCTCGTTCGAAGCAATAGCCATTTCGCCGTGCTCTCGAGCTTCTGCAAAATTCGCCGCGTCTAAACTGGACTGATTTAAACTTTTTGCATCTCCAACCTCCAATATAGCGCCTAGAACAACACCTGCGTCAACGGCGCTTAAACATGCTTTCCACCCCCAACACCGTACGAAACCCCATCCCTCCTTTCCCAATCCTCGCTCAGAAGGTGGTGGGACTAACCCATCGAGGCCATATACGGGAGCGAATTTCAGGAGTCGCTCGCGTAAACCGCGTTTCAGTTCCATATCCATGTGTGTGTAACTTTGCTTGCATTGAGTGAGACTGACGCCCATTTTGGCTAGTAATTTATGCAATCTGCGCCGGCCCACATCGCTCCAAATATGAAGTTTTGCAGAAAGGTAAGGCGAATGAAGCATGCTGTCATATAAGCTCCAGTGGCGGATTAGAAGGAAGCGTGGCTCTGGTGAAAGTCGTATAGACATATCCGTTGGTGAGCGCGCATGCGTTGGTATCACTCCACCTAAATCTCCCAGACTTGCTTCGCGAACGATGTCCTTAAGATCAATAGGATTAAGGCGGCGCACTTCGTCACGGAAGATTGCGCGGATACGTTCTCCGCGATCGCCGTTCCAGCCTGAAGAACCACCGGCAGTGGAGAGCGGGCTTAGGCCCACGCCATTCAGTGTACGTCCATAGAGTTCGAGGCTGCTAACGCCTACGATTGCATTCCAGAGGAGGTCATTGTCTTCCCGACCTAGTTCTGAAGCGAGTGAGTAGACAATAGAGGAAACAGGTTCGGAGTATGATGCTCCTAGGGAGTAGTATTCGCGCAGTATAGACTCGTTTTTACGACGCAGCTTGAGGAGGCGCCTGCGAAGTGTTCGGGCGGAAGGTTGTATAGGAAGAGCTGGAGATGGAGAGCGGCTTGGAGGTGAGTCAGAGCGGGAGAAGTGGGAGGAGCCGCGGACACGATTAGAGGTTGATAGAAGGCCCCGTCGTGCTGGACGTCCGGGGGATGATGATATTGAACGAGACTAGCGAAGAGGGTAAGTTGTAGCTCGTGTGGTGTGCGGAATTGAACCTACTGAGTTACTCCTTCGCCTTTGTCTTGGTGGACCATCCTCATGCTCCTCTTCACTCTCGTCATCACTGTTTGCCCATGACTTTCGCTTCTTTGGGGCTTGCCCCGAGACTGGAGGTTCCTTTTCTCCATCCTCGCTATCTGAGTCAGAGCCATCCACCTCGTCATCATCATAGACCTCCGGCATTTCTGCAAGCGCGCAGTACGCGTCTCGTTCTACCCCTAACTCTTCCTCAATATCTCCATCATCGAATACTATGATTCCTCCTCTTCCGGGCTTGTAAGATTGAGATATTCGTCCTTGATCCACTCCAGGCTGTCCTTTGACTAGCTTGTCATTTTGAGCGTCACCGCCGGGAGGCGCGCCAAATACGTTTGTTAGATTCCAAGGCCTCCTCGCATCCAACACCCAAACTTCTACACCTCCTACCCCACCTTCACCGTTCTCATCAGCCTCTAGCCCCAGCATGGCCTCCATATCCACCAACGCTCCAACGCCAAGGCAAACGACAACACCCCCACTACCTCCATCCGTTGCTCGCATAGGCCGTACCAGCTCTTCTCCAGCTCGTGCAAGGTCACCATATCCGGCAATTGGCTGGATCTTATGTGGAATATAGTCGCGTTTAAGCAGTGCGGTAAGAATTCGGCAGGCACAGAGCGCGTCGGGTTCGAGAGCTACCAGGAGAAGCACAGGTGGGGAGAGAGGATGGTGGGTTTGGAGAAGATGGAGGTAGAGGTGGGATATTATACTGCGTGGAAGGTACATTGTCGAATTCTTGAGCAATTGTTTAAAAACCTGACGCGCCGAGGGGCGAGAAAAGACGTGTTGAGGGGAAGTACTTGAGTTAAAACATTTTCATAATATGGCTCGTGGCAAGAATTCTTCGGTGTTAGCTGGAGGTATATATGAATACGTGGAAAGATATTCAGCGTCTTGGGAGTGATGCTCTGTGAAGTGATACGGATAGTTTGGTGGACGCGGTAGCAGTCGCGTTTGATCTAAACCGCTTTTGGTTTGACTGAAATCCACCAACCGGGGCATCTCAAAACGTCACCCTAGCAATAATATCTTGTCTTCTTGACTTGTATCGAATATGTGCCAACAACAGTATCAAATCCTGTTCGACAACAAAGCAATCTCTTCCTGGCCTCGTATTCTGTAATGTCCGCCGCTCTTCTCTCTTCATGATTTATTGCCGTGTATCGGCACCATGTTGCAGTTAGACACTGTTGGAAATTTTCTCTAGGCCCTAGTAGGTTGGAAAAGCAAGGGAGTAGATGGGTTGTATAAGGATTGTATTGCGATTATTGCTTGATGTTATCTACAATATTCAACAAACTTATTGGGTTTAACCGAAATCATAAGCTTGAGCACCTCTAGACTTCACAGTGTCCCCGCTTACCTCAGCCTTGACCTCACCCTCCATGAATCTTAGTACCCACGAAGAGCGGGTCTACTTACCTCGGAAATTGTGTTAGATTTGTGCTTTAAAATTGTCCACATCGGGTCTCCTGCCTAGTCCCGTCCTTATGCATTTATTTCGTCTTCCAGTTCTTAAGGCGAGAGGCACGTCAACAGCAGGAGTACACTTAAAATATACCTGCTTCCTCGAGTCCAGCGATATCCTTCGATTTGATCATGATGACGATTGTAACATTCGAGCATTCCAGGCAAATATCGTCTCAACTTCCAACGCCTGAAGCACATTACGCCGAGGAGAGGTAGATTTCAAAACGGAAAACGTAGAGGGCCTTCGGCAACTTTCTTAAGTAAACTAAGGTTTCTCTTATCACTTCACTAAATTCATTATAGGCTCTCTTAATTGCTTAAAAAGTCTCATGAGACATAACCAAAGCTTTCAACTGCACAGAAATAGCTGTGGACAACTGGGATTCACGAATAATATTTATCTTGATGGCCAAGACTCTAAGAACCTCCGGCCACTTTAAACCATCCCTGCTTCTCTAGCCTTCTTCGCACGCTCTTTACGAACCTGCCAAGCAAAATCCGGTCGGACCAGCTGCTTAAGTCCCATCCAGGGAGAATTGGCCGGGCTAGGTCCTGTGTAGATGAACACATCATATAGGAAACCGCCAAAAACACAACCGCAAAACGGAGCTACCATTGGAATCTTTAAAATTATTAGCACTATTTAGGCTCGAGACGACCATCATAGCAAGAACATTGTAGGTCTTCTTACTCACCCAGAAGTAATATCCTCCCGCGGACCATACTTCGTGGCCGTAACCAACAATATACGACATCAAGCGAGGCCCAAAATCCCTTGCGAGATTAATTGCATAGCCGGTTTCCCAACCAAAACACGCCCCCAGGCCGAAAATAAGGAAGAAAAGTGCCAAGGGGAACCACTTGTCACTCTATATTTATCTTTAGTACCAAGTTTTCTCTTAACATAGTTATCCAAGCTATAATTAGGGAATCTTACCTTGGGCACGCCATTATTCGAACTATCCTTCAAAGCAAAAATCACAAACATAAGTACTGCGCTCGCAATAAACTCTGAGAAGAACTGACTGGGTTTCGTCAAGAACGGTTGTGGATATGTGCAGAAGATCCCCGCAGTAGCGGTCCTACTTGGAGGTACAGTCCTGATGCCGTGGCCTTCATATTTATTTATTGCATTGATGTAGTTGGCATAGACGACACCAGAGGCACAGAAACCGCCCAGGAACTGTGCGAGAAGATACATTGGGAACCGTCGCCAGGGTAGCTGTCGGTAAAGACAATTAGAAAACGTTATAGCTGGGTTTAAGTAGGCACCGGAGTCTCCAGCGACATAGATGCCTAGCATGACGCCCAAACCCCATCTAATTCATTTGTATTTAGCTTTCCGTCTTTCCGAAGATACTCGCATGTATGTCCTATATGTGAAAATGCGGAATATTTGGGGAGGGTGTGGGAACTACATTAATTTTATGCTTGCAAATCGAATCATTGCATAGGATGCGCTTACCCCCAGGAAATACTTTGATATGGTCCAAACCCATCCCCTCCAGGCGCACTTGCCTGTCCTGCGCTCAGAAGCACCTGAGCCACGCTACCATCCCCAAAAAGTACCATTATGAACACACCCCAGAATTCTGCAAATGGCTCTCTCAGCACCAATCTGATCCGGGACCAAAGGAAGTCTTGGCGCTCCGCGATATCGTGGTCTTCAGAAATGGAAGCGCCAGGATGCAGCCCCAATTTTGTACGCGTGTTTCTTAGGTGTGAGGATGTTTTCTCGAGTCCATTAGAGTTAACTGGGTGTAGGTCGTCTGGGAAAGAGTGCTCTGTGCGTGCTTGGGATAAGGTTTCTGGGACATATTCGTGATGGACGCGAGTTTGGCTCGTGATGTTAGACAAGTGGTGGGTTTTAGGGGATTCTTGGGTCGGTAAAGCCATTAGGATCGGAGTGACAGGTTACTCTGGTTCTAATTGCACGAGGGTTATAGATATTGGATATAATTCTAAGAAGTTATTCTTGGAGCTGCGTTAGGAATATCTGGTACGATACAGTGCCACAACTTGAAAAATAATAGAAGGGCTTTATGGTGCTGAGTATCCTCTTAGAGCTTTGTCTCGCATCCAAACAGATGTCACCCCAGCCAGTGTCGCAATGCTGCTTTGGGAGAATAATGGTGTTCATCTTCTAGCCACCGCCATTGAAGAGTCGCATCTGCTGTTTTTACCGCCAGCGCTCCCCCGCACGACGGCAACATGGGGAAGGCGTATGACGCAGTCTCACCCCGCGGTACGATGATCAATGGGACGGGGGACCGTCTGGAGCACCCGAGCTGTCAAAACCTAGGCATCGGGTCACATACCGAACTTTACCGCTCAGCGTTAAAGCATGTAAGTTAAGTCTCCCCGCGCTATGAGTGCAAACCGCGCCCGCGGTTTCGAAGCGAATCGCCAAAGTTTGATGCCACTACAGCTTCATTTCGACTACTACAATTTATCCATTACTATTACCCCACTTATTCTTTACGCGCTGAGTTACTAGTTTAAAGATGTGGCACGCTAAGACTTGCCAACAACAAATTGACGATACTAAACAAGCCCTCACCCAGGATAAGTCCGCTTGCCAGGACAATGATGCGTGTCTCAGACTTCCCTTTGTATCTAGTCCACCACCAGTTCAGCACTCCTCCGATAGACCGTGCAAGAGTAAACGATGGAACATTGTACATACCTAGAATACACTGAGTTAGAGAAGTATACTTATCATATCTTATCACTTCGGAGACATGGGGAATAGAACAACGGGAAGGCTCACCAACAGCAACCGCAATTCCACCAGGAATCCAATCGACCCACCACCCAGCCAACCCATTCTGCTTCCTAGCATTTCCCCAAACCCTCATTGCCGTCGAAGTCGCAAACACCACCGCTGCGCCTGCTGCCCACTCTGCAACCATTGGCGGCAAGCCTTTTCCTGTGACTAGCCTCGCGGTAAACACCCACACGTACCCTGTAGGGACCTGAAACATCCCACCTGGGATTTCATAAACCCTAGTATATAATTTGTAAACGCACGCGGAAAGAACGGCGCCTACAGCCGATCCGATGATCTGACCCCAGAATTGCGCGTTCGGCGCGGCGCCTACCAAGTGTCCGGTTTTGAGATCTTGCATCAGGTCACCGGCTTGTAGAGCGGCAGATTCTGATATTGCACCCGCAAGAAGGTTAATGATGACAGAGTTCTTGGCGGCAGGGCCGGTGTTCGGAGTGACAAGCGCGAAAAGAAGTTGGGTAAGCTTAGAGATGCCGGAGACAGGGTTGAGATCAGTTTCTCCTAGGGCACGAACTCCCATTATAGAGAGGAGAAGTGCAAGGATCAGAGCTAATATGGTGAGCTGAAATGGTATCAAGGATGGGAAAGAGATATGGACTGCAATGACGCAGAAGCCTAAGGAGAGAGCTAGGCCAATGACCGTCGTGCGATTAGAGATGAGATGAGCGGGAGGAGCGTCTGGTTCGGCATCTGACGAAAGGCGTTGTTCGATGGCAGTGACAGGATTCGTGGGACTTGGAGACGAGTGGTCACCCAGCAAAGAGTATCCCTTCTTAGAGCGAATTTGAAGGGTTAATATTTCCTTCCAGTTATGTTCATGCAGCGTTTCCCGTAATTTAGGTAGATAGATGCGACCATGGAATATCAGAGGTCGAAGTACAAGCCATCCGAGGCTAACAAGAGAATCGGCGAGCATAATTGCAAGGCTGATCCAGACGATCCAACCTTTGCTTCCCGTACTCCAATCACTAACTGGACCAGGTGCCCACTTCTTCTTCTTTGCGAGAGGAGATAGGACGCCCCAACCTACGATTGCACCGAGAAGCATATGAAGTGTCGTTGCAGGCCCCATTATTATGCCCTGTCCTACGTAGGCGGGCGACGGGTTTAGTTTCCACAGCCAGTTTTGTGCAAGCGAAAATCCCAGTATTGGTATCCTATGAAGTTGTGGAATAAAATAGGAGACAAGTGTCTAGCATAACGATGAGCAACCACGAGCAGCCATTTCATAATATTTGAAATACGTACATATCCTGCTGATGCAGTAAAAGAGATGGCTAAAAGCCGAATCTTAGCTTTCCAGTCACCCTGTTCGTCTAGTCTCACACTTTCTTCATCTATTTGTTCAGTGGTGGATAATAAGAGACCACGATCTACCTCCGGGTTATCCGATGGCGGAGGCTCAAGCAATGCCTGTTGGCCTTGGACAAAGTTGTCTGCTTCATCCCCTTGGCCTTGTCGGTCAATGTCGATAGATTTCTCGTCTCCATGCAGGACTCGGATCATAAGAGCCGTAGCCGTTCCGCTAGGGAATTTGAGCTTCTCACGGATTATTACTTCTCTTCGTAGAGGAACAGCGAAGACGACACCAAAAAAGCAAATTCCTACAGCCCAGATGATAAGTCTCCATAAGCTTATATCTAGTGGGCCGTTCTCTTCCGGTTTTAGTAAATAATTTAATGCAGGTATAACTCCTACAAAGCCACACCCAAGAGGCATCGTTCCCACTGACCCTGCCACTGATTGTACAAGGACATTTTCCACAGGAGTGAACGGATAGTCAATATAGCGAGCGACAGTCTTAAAGTATGCAAAGCCGATGAGCGCGGATGGCATCGCCATGCCGCTAACCCAGCCCGTTTGTAAGCCAAAATACATATTAGAGAAGCATATAACCACTCCAATAATAAGTCCAACAAGGACTCCACGGATGGTAAAGTTCTGAGGCTCGCTCGCACGTTTAGTAAGACATTTTTGAGCGTTGCTTCGATGAGAGTGGCGTTGTTGGAGGGAACTTGCGGGCCGACTGTGCTGAGGGCCAGAGCTACTGCTCGACCTTCGTATATATCCGTCTCCATCGTCACTATGTGTGATGTGCGAAGGTCGAGCACCCCGATCTGGGGCCATAGTATGTGTTTTGGCAGTGAAGTATGATGAGAGGGATGCTATGCAAAGCTACAGAGCACTTCTGCGAGCTAGACGGCCAAACAAGTGGTAGAACAAAAAGATGCAGCAGTTTAGCTTCCTCCTCGCACGGTTAGGAGGATTAAGAAGACATAGTGAGAGAGGCCTCTCCGCAGCGGAGATGCTGTGGACGGTGCTAGATGATGCAATCTTGAGCCGCGGTTTTGCCGGAGTAGCTTACTGCTTGGTAATGCATTTCGTTGTCAACACTGACCACGGACCGCGGCGTCCTTGAGGAGCAACCCTTTGGACCCGATCTTCAACCTGGAGAGCACCCCAAATTCCAACACTCACTTACTCTCATGTAGGCCACTCTCGCAGATCAACACGTCCAGCTTCCGTCATGAACTCGCTCCAAACAGTCCTATTCTTCGCTATTGCCCTGATAGCTCTCACATCCGGCGAGCACACCTCCAACTGGGCTGTTCTCGTCTCCACGTCTCGCTTCTGGTTCAATTACCGCCACCTTGCAAATGTTCTCTCTCTCTATCGGACCGTTAAGCGTCTCGGCATTCCTGATTCGCAGATTATTCTGATGTTGCCCGATGACATGGCGTGCAATCCTCGCAATGCCTTCCCAGGAACCGTCTATAACAATGCTGACCGTGCTTTGGATTTATACGGGGATAATATCGAAGTCGATTACAGGGGCTATGAGGTCACAGTAGAAAATTTCATCCGCCTGCTAACGGACCGCGTTGGGGAGGACATGCCACGGAGTAAACGACTCCTGACTGATGATCGGAGTAACATTTTAGTCTATATGACCGGACATGGAGGCAACGAATTTTTAAAATTCCAGGACGCAGAAGAGATTAGCGCTTTCGACCTCGCAGACGCGTTCGAGCAAATGTGGGAGAAAAAACGGTACGTACCTCTCCTAACATCATGCGGCTCGATAGATTAACGAAATACTCTATGCTAGTTATCATGAGATGCTTTTCATGATTGATACCTGCCAGGCCAATACTATGTATTCCAAGTTCTATTCCCCGAACATCCTCGCAACTGGAAGCTCCGAAATCGATCAATCATCATACTCTCACCACGCGGACAATGATGTTGGCGTGGCAGTTATAGACCGATATACTTATTACAATCTTGACTTTCTAGAGACACAAGTACGCGAGCCTTCCAGCAAACTTACAATGGGCGATCTTTTCGATAGTTACGACGAGGAGAAAATACATTCCCATCCCGGTGTGCGGTACGATTTGTTTTCTGGAGGTGAGGCTGGTGCGAGGTCAAGACTGGTGATGGACTTCTTCGGCAACGTTCAGAATGTAGAGGTCGAAGGTGGCTTTGCTGGTAACGAGACTACCTGGCAAGAAGAACTCCAAGCAATTGAGAGAATGATTGACGAAGCTAAGAGGAGGCATAATGAGTCCATGGTTCCTTTATCACAACATCCGATTGAAAACACTGAAAGACTTGTTAGAAAATCAGTCCTGAAGAAAGAGGGTGCAGCTAAAGTAAATGTGGATTCTAGTTGGGGAAAACAGATAGTAGGTGCTGTAGCACTCCTAGGTTGCTTAGGTGTTTGGGCCGCCGGTTCATGGCTAGAGGCGCAAGACTAGGCGTATAATGTCTAAAGAAGTTCCATGATCGATCAGGCGCCCATTGTTAAGGCAATCACCGGATGTCACCATCAAGCTCCAGCTGGACAACTTTGATCTACATTAGAAATCTTCTGGTTTCTTTCATAAATCAACTAAGGAGATATGAGACTCCTCTCATCACTTTCCGTCGGGAGAGGCACCGGCATTAACTCTTACAACGCAGAGTCACTACATCATCCTAAAAGCCATGATATGGTGATTGGAAGAAATTAGTGAGAGCGGTAAGGGTAGGACATTTCAATACTTCTTACCCCACTTTAAGACGTAATTACATAGCCTACGACTACTACAACCCCCAAGGCCTCCAATAAGCTAGCCTTGTGAGTGTAAGGTGGGACTTGGCAGGTGGTTGAGTTATTGTATGTCCCTAGATTATGCTTAACCTGACACTATTTTCGTTTAAGCTAGGCGAAACTTCAGACGCTTCTATGATATATCCTATTTATATCAATTATGCGGGTCCCGTTCTCCCAGTCCACATCGATACACATGTCGGGGCGAAATTCCTATAGTTACTACGTTGATATGCTTTCACATTTTCGCATTTCAATTACACTATATGTGTCTTCTGCAAATAAACGCATGAAGCCTCTTAAGCCCACCCATCCCAAGCAAAACCTCTAACTGTATCTATACTACTGTAAGCCCTTTATGGTCTACAGAACGATCTTCGCTCGAAAAAGAGAAAAAAGATCTGGTATATGGCAGTACGGTGCCAGCGGTCTGGTGCAGGCCTCCCAATAATGAATGAATGAATAT
>KV748892.1:0-10684 GCA_001692915.1 Glonium stellatum | reverse complement strand
CATCCTCATCTACTGCACCCAACAGTTCAACACTACGCCACTGGCAGCCAAGGCTCCACCAATGTACCAACGCCTCCGACGCTTAAACGCGTAGTTGCTTCATCGAACATAGCCTAAGGAACCACCGTATCCACAATTATAGCTCTGGACTTTGCTTGAATTAATTCTGGAATGCTATAAAGTCCCATATAGCGAAACGAAAGAGCGCTGTCTCCAGCAAACTAGCTGGGGGCCGTCAACTTTATTCAAGTGCCTACGTATTGCATGGTGTTGGGTTTTCATTTGTGCAGCGATTGTGCTACCACCACTTTAGCCAATAGCCGACAATGATAAATTATAAGGATGCCTATCCTTGTATGCAGTCCCATATTTGGCAAATTACCTTCCCAACCGCGTCGCACAATAAGGATTCAAACTATATTGTTATTTTAGTTTATATCTTTAGCTTTCTAGTGCGTCCTGTTTCGTGAATCTTTCTCGACTTCTAGTTTGCACATTTGTGCACCGCATTGCAACTCCAGTTTTTCTACTCCGCATGACGACTCGCATCTCTCTTGCATCTACGCTATGAATTATCTCCCTCGCAGATATCGAGTTGTGGCTAGCTTCTTGCCATTGCTGTTACTCATAAATAATTCAGCTGCCGCTTCAGCTTTCGGTCTCAACTCTACGACAAGGCGGTCCCAGGCTACCACTTCATTCCCTGTCACTACTATATACAATGGCTCAGAATGCTATCTCTCATGGCTTGCTTACCAAAACTCCCGGGATATGTTCATGGCCGCACACGTCTCGTCTAGTATTGGTTTTGCTATTGAAACTGGACAACAAACCTTCCTAGATTCCCATCAAACTGGCATTGTCTATACAACTTTGTGTGACGGTGTGCCTCGTGCCCACGGGAGCCCCGTGTTTAGCATAAGCAAATTCAAGTACCCAAATCGCACGAGTACAACAACATTTTGGCCAAATTATGACGTAGCGCCTCCAAGCTGTTCCTTGGATCGCCCTGCTTGTTCGCATTTGTGGAAATCTTACCAACAAACATCGATCAATATTCAATTAGGCGTTGGGTCCCGTTCCGTCATGGAAGGAATTACTTTAGGCCCGATACGGCCCCAAGCACCAGCATGTATTCCACCAACGGACCTTTGTGGCAATTGCACCGTATACGGTGCTAGAGCGCGGCTTTTCTACTGGCCAGTCACAACGGTATCGGGAGATGTGTGCAGTCACCCTGGAGCCACGCTGACTTCGAATATTACTGGGATAGTGACTGCTGACGTATTTGGCCAAAAGCTGACCTCACCAACTGCGGCCCTGCTTATCAGTTCTGTCTGGGCGAGTGACTATTGCAACTATTTCTTCGGCAAGACTTTCACTAGCTTGGTCATGACGATGCATCCCAGTGCTTTATCAAGCGGCGTCGGTTGGCATGGCATGGAACCAAGATCTTTCGACTTGGCGGATCTTTATCCTGGCCAAGTACGCTTTAAAGCCTACACAGAAATGGGTGAATGTACGTATTTCCCAGCATGGTGCACCAACACCATATATCAAGAATGGTACCATCCAAATGTTCTTATGCCGCAAGACGTTACGAACCTTGATCCAGCTTGGGCAACCTGTACGCCCTACATTTTTGGAATTCTGGATCCTCCAGTGGCGGTGAAGGGAGTTCCTGCATTTATATCAACTACTCCCACTGCGGGCCCTCAAACTCAGTCAATGGACCCAAGCCCTGGAGTGACAGCGGTTCCGATACGTAGCACGGCGGTTGATGGTCAGCCGCAGAGCACTCCAGCTACTGGAGACCCGCAATCAGCTCCGCCAATTGGGCAACCATCTCCCGTAGCAGGCGGTAGCACGATGCCAGGCGTAGGGGCAAGTACAATAGCTGACCCCGGACATTCAGAGAAAATGCCGTCTATGAATGGTGGCGAGGGGGTACCTAGTAGTACTCCAACGAAACCGCTCGGCGGATTCATATTGAGTGGTCTGGGTGGCCCTGGTGGCCCTGAAACTACAAATGGCATGTTACAAAGCCCCCAATCTGGTGCTGTTGTTATGCTTGGCAACCAAGTTATCACCGCCGTGGACCCAGCTGGAGTAGTCGTCATTGGATCAATTACCATCTCTCCTGGTGGACCTGCAGCAACAATCTCAGGCCATGTTATAAGCGCTGTTAGCACTGGCGTTGTTATAGATGGGACAAGTAAAGCGTTCTCAAACATTGGCACACTCACAGAAAACCTCGGGGTAGTCATAACACTTGACGGTCAAGTCTTAACAGCATTAGATCCATCAGGGGTGATTACGATTGGTTCTACACTCATTTCTCTGGGAGGACCAGCCGCAACTATATCAGGCCATACTATCAGCGCTCTCAGCAGTGGCGTTGTAGTTGATGGAACAACCATACCTCTCTCCATAATCACTGATCCACCTGGAGCTCCAACTACATCAGGGCCTATGATAACAAGTGCTACATCTGACACAACATCTCCTCAGGTTTTTGAAGGATCGGCAGGTTACGCTAATGGAATGCCGGTCATTGCGCCGGTATTAGGGATTTTCCTTGCCATAGTTCTAGCCATGTAAATCAAATTATAGAGAGATGCATCATGCTCGAATTAGATTTAGGGGACTTGTACAGGCGATGAAAGTACTAAAAATCAATCAAAGACCATGAAGACGAACGTCTTGGTTGGGCTCTCAGGATACTAATTAGCATGCAAGCCCGACTATTATTTCGCCCTTCCTGGGTTTTGAGTACGACATTCATCGCACCGTAAATGTTTCATCAAAGGCAGGCGGGGTAAAGCTGCGGGTTAGAAATGGAAGCGTCATGCGCAAACGATAAATCCTCAGCGATAATAGAAGTGCATTCATGTAAAATACAAAGTGAATTAACCGCGCTGGACAACAAAGAGAGCCACGGGGGGCTTTGGGGCTTTATGAAACAGTTGATCGATTCATTGAGAGCCAGTCAGGTCGATCAATTGGGCTGACCATACTACCAATAGTAGATCTCTGCTTTACGCAGGCGATTTAGTGTATCTATGAGACATCTCGTGGTAGTTTTACTAGAAAATTGAGCAGCCGAGTCTTCTGTTCAACGTAATCGAGCAATGCCCAGATTAGCTGTATTAGTGAAGCATACAAACCCTCCACCACGAAGTGCTGCTTCGCCACTGGATCAACGGCTGAAAGTGGTGTAGTCCGGATGGTTAGTAAGTGTGTCAAATTTCCGTATAGTAGGTCGTCCCATCCTAGCTCTTGGATGAAGTATCTTGTGGTCGTACTTCAAACAGCGAGCAAACCACCCGAAGAGAGATGTCAGTTTCCCTAGATATGGAGTTACTGGAGTGATATTGGCAAACGCAGAAGAACGACGATGACGACGAGCAGAGAGGAGATGGAATAACGCGCGTTTAAAAAAAAGCTTGCTGCTGCCTGTACAAGCCAGTGGCCAAAGCATTCTAATTTGCATCTATCCTATCTGCAATCCTTAGCCTAGAGAAGCAACCAGACACTAAGACTAGGCCTAGCAAGGTTAACAGCGTACCAGCAACCCTAAACAGCACCGCACATCCTCCAGCGCATCAAACAGCTGCATCTGAAATCCCTTGCCTCAGCTTCTCAGCCTCCGTGCATGGTGGGCACTTTGGCGCCATCGAATACCACACCGTCTGCAGCGGCTTCGCGCAGTGCTCGCGTGGCGGCACGCTCTTTCCATTAACGCGTGGGGTCTTTTGGCAGTGCACCCACCATGGATGGCCATCGGTGTGCGAGCATTCTTTGTGTTTAATCGTGATTAGTTCGCACATAATTGATAGGTAGAGGCGATAGGGTAGAGAGTTGGTAAGACTACTAGACTGTGTCGAGAAATATCTATCCAAACACAATATTGAGGATGTATGTTTTGCGAATGTGGGTTAGGTCTTCGTATAGGAGGTTAATTTGATGCAGAAGGAAAGAGATGGCTTTAAGGGAGATTAATTTGACCATTTAAATATTTGAGTGCCTGTGAATGGTAGCGATGCACATGGTTACTTGGTGGCTGGAGAGGAATTGCCGAGATTTGTCCATGGTAAGACCTAGGGGCATAGATTTGAACATATAGTGAATGTTTTATCTCTATTTCCATGTCGGTGTAATCAATTCTAAAGCAGGTGATTCTGCTTAAATAAAATTAGATCTAGGAATGACGGAGAATTAATACCTATCTACCTTTATTACCTTCCATGACGTTCATTCCTTCCTCCCTGGTAGCCATCATATCTTGCCCATTGCCCACTCTCAAAACAGAGTTTCAAACGACTCTGCACTTAAATTCTCCTTAATCAGCTTTCTTAGCCTGCGGAGCTGTAACTTTGATTCCACTCTCCAACCTCAGCAGCGACATATCATAAGCCTTGCAATCACACCAGGTCTTTACCGTCTTAATTGCATTCTTAATCTCCCTCCCATTCAACTCCCATTTCGCAAGCTCCTCCAAATCCCCCTGCTTGAGCCCCTCTAATGGCCTCACCTTCCCACTCTCCACCGGTAGGCGGTCTAAAAACTTCCGCCATAGTACGAGGCGGGAGGCGGGCGGCAACGAGTCAAACAGCAAGTGGATATTGACACGGGAGCGGAAGGCGGTATCAATGGTGGAGTAGAGGTTCGTGGTCAGGAAGATGATACCGCGGAAGTATTCGAGCTCGCGTAGGAAGATGGACACGAGTTCGTTGCGCGCAATGTCGGCGGGCGAGCGCTCCGCCATGAAGACGTCGGCTTCGTCGAGCAGGATCACGGCATTCCATTCCGTCGCCATCTCAAACACTTTTTTGATCTTGGAACCGAGGTATGTGGCATTGGTGCCAAGATCTTCGGCTTGGAGGTAATAGAGGGGGCGCCGCGTTTTGTCGGCCACTGAGGATGGTTAGTTAGGGGGTCAGGGTGGCAAGGAGGAGCTGTGACTTACCGGCCTCCGCAGTTAGAGTCTTGCCAGTCCCAGGAGGCCCGCTCAGGAGGAGAATCAGTCCTTGGCCTGAATAGAATGATGAGCTGAGTGAATTGAGGGATTATTGTAGATACTCACCTTTCCCCATGATGACATCATCCACTCCTTTCGTTCGCTGATGATTCTCGACAAAGGTTAATACCAAGTCTTTCTGCTCTTCATGGTAAACCAAGTGGTCATATGCTTCGTCGTTCCAAACCACGGGTTTGATATCATCGACATAGAAATTCACTAGGAGATGATTAGCACAATTCACTATGTCGAGGCCAAACGTATGTGCTGACGCCAAAGCTTATTTTTTAATGCAAACCCAGTTAAGATTGGTGAGAGAAGAATAAGGTCCTGCTCCCTAGCGAGCATCCCATCTTTGTTCTTTTGCTGTTTCTCATCGCTGAGCCGCTTGATGTATGAGGATTTTTTTGACGATGACTTCTTGCCCTCGTTTTCAGAATCGCCTGTATCTTCCTCCGTTATTTCTTTACCTTCTGTTCTCTGAAGAGCCAGATGGTGCTTGTTGTATCCATACACATCGATGAGAATCCGTCCGGACACCTAGAGCGCCTTGTCAGTAGTGTATTCAAGCTTTGCCCGTACTTTTCTAGAATATCTTCATACATTATGCTTCTCAACATCGCACCCCTTCTTGTATATGCCCAGCCCTGAATACTCGCAATATGTGAGCTGTTGGTAGTTGAGGATTTTCTTCCCTCTAGCGGTTAGTCTCGATTTTACGCCCTCTTGGTCTTCATGAAATGCGAGAGGATAGTTGGGAAGACTAGTAATGGGCAAATTGCCTCCGAAGGCAGGTATCTGCAGCTCAACTGGTTTCCAGACGAAAGCTTCGCCATTAAAACTGATATCCTGGCACATGAGAGCCATATGTGGCTCTAGCCCATCCCGGTATACAGTATCGATGACTTTGCATAATCTCTCACAATCTCTTGCTGTGCTGTAGACAATTGTGTTCTTGGGAAAATACGTCCAAGCGAGCTTGAAGGATATCAACCCGCTGGCTCGGAGATGCTTTAATTGTGTCATGAAACCGCCGAATAGGCCGGACATAACTTGGAGTAAGAGCTGAAGATGCTGTTTAAGGACACTGTTCTCATCTGAGTTCCTGTGCAATTCCACGATCTTGTCATAGCAGAAGTATAACGGCTTGAACGGTTCCTGGAATTTAGCAATCTCGGTCGCCTCGAGGAAGACATTCTCGTGTTTGACGATATCCTTGAGAGCGGCAACAATGATTGGGCTTTGGATCTCTACTATGTGGTATTTGAGCGCCGAGGAGCCAGAGATGGTGGGCTGTTCAGGATCTTTCACCTTGTAGACCTTGATGGCAACTCGATCGTAGGATTTGGCAACCTTCTTGTTTAGCTGCTTCGGCGGAGTTTCGACCCAATTGTAGCAGCCTGCTATGCTATTCTTCCCCTCATAGAATGTCTTGAGGACAACATTTGTTCCGAAACTGGGGTCCTTACCGGGAACGGTTGAGACTGGGGGAGGAGAGGCTGCCTTGTGCCCATTTGGCATTGATAAGTCGCTGGAGGAAACAAGCTTGTTTGTAATGGGTTGTGATGCAGATGTTCGTTTCCACATTTTGGTAAACGCCCAGCTGTCGTTGGGTGCCATATTGAACCCCGTTATTAGGGCGAGGCTTTGATTGGATCTTGTGCTACCTCTGCATGCGAATATGAGTCATCTCGATCTCCAATATGCATGTCTCTGACCTTTCAGACGTAGAGTAAATAAGACTTACGACTTTCAGGACTCAATATAGGTCTGGTTGTGTGTGGCAGTAAACAGCAACTATCAACAAAGAGTGCTGCGGTGATATGAAACAGTGGCACGCGAAGACATGTGATTCTATAAAGACTATATGGATGCCTAGAGCAATTGAGGGCTTTGGTAGGATGCGGTACCGGTGGCTTAAGCCTTGAAGGGAGGGGGTGGCTGTGTTTAAGGCAGCAACAGCCATTGCTGGGAATTCAGTAAAAGAGTATTGATGATCTTTAGAACTCGCATTAGGATGTGATACACATATTGCACGGATGATGAGAACGATAGGTAGGGTCAGGCTATTTTAAGTTCGACTGTTCTAATAAACAGCCGCAGGGATACGCGCTCAGCAAGCAGATCGAAGAAAACGGTGGAGCATTTTTCAAAAACGTCAACTGATCTTGATACTAGTGTAACTTTACGGCTTCTTCTTTTCGTAGACACAGAATGATATGGCTGTGCCGTGGGGGTACGGGAAAGGTACTTGTTTCTCGTAGAAGCACAAAAGGAATAGAAAATCGCCACATCTGGATCTCCCAGAACGCCACGTTTATCGGCCACGAGAAGATCTGAATTTGAAAAAGCATAAATCGGCTTCAATTCACTGGAGCACCACAGCTCACCAAAAGCCGAATAGAGTCCTATTACGTTGGAGTTGATGGGTATATTGGCTGAAGCTGCGTCGAGTCAGGCTTCGCGTGAGGTAGCGATTGCGTCAGTGGAGCGTAAGAAAAGTTCTTGTCGGCGCAAAGTTTTGCTTCGCCTCACCGGATTAATGACCTACCACGCTGTGCGCACCTATGAGTGCTATTTCCTGGGGTCTGTCGAGTTGATTCGTACACTGGCCGAGCAATATTTTATTCCCGCTATTGAACTGCCCGAATGCTGACCGGACGCTCAAAAACCGGTTCGGCCGCCATATATATCGCGCCCGACCGCGTGCCGCATTCTACGCTTTACTATAGGTCTCGAGCGGCTGCTGTTAATTTTCGCATGAATTGCGATATAGGTAGGCTTTGTCCTTGGAGAGCTTATCCTGAAGCCTAAACTCTGCCTTGCCCATCAACCCCGTGCATGCATTATGGTGTTCTAGACCGGAGGGTTGGTCTCCAGGCTTTTCAACACAGCTGCATATGTCTCAGCAGAGTTCAACGGTCATGCCCTGCCGTAATATGTCTCTCCAGGCTCCCAAGTGTTTGAAGTGAGACACTGACCATGGTGGGAGGCTGGGCGATGCTGGTCGGATAGGCTGTTGGTGTGGGACTAGATTGGCCTCCCGGGGGTGTTGGGCGAGTCGTGGAACGGAGGCGATGGCCGGGGGTGCCGACGCTGCCCGACGATCACGACTCTTGGGCGGTGCAAAGGATTGTAGCGCGGTGTGGGCGATGGTTGCGACTCGAGCAGAGGAGAGAGAGTTCGTCGGGCGGAGTCGCTGGCAGTGCTCGGTACTGTGAATGCCAGTGGTGCTGGGCGGTCGCAGGAAGCGTCGCTGAAAGGATGGCTGGATGCACTGCTGGATGCACCGCTTGGATGCACTGCTGGATGGATGCATGGTGCAAGGCTGAAGTCGAGCCTTGCTGGGGGGGGTGGCAGCTAGATCAGGAGGGCCGCGACGCTTGGTGGGCGGAGGCGCATAAAGGGGGCCGAGGAGGCCCAGGGAGCTGGTGGGAGGGGCGTCTTGGCTTCCAAAGCGGCGAAACAGGAGCGCGCTAGCTGTGACTCTTATTTTCTCGCCATGACGCTTGACCCAATCAGGCATGGCGTGAAAATCAGGCAGAAAAGTACTTAAGCAGCCTGCCCTCCCGCCTTCTTTTCTTACATTTTGGCCGCCTGTTGTTTGCACTCTGCCTCCCTCCTCACCACAACCCCCTCCACCACCATCGTCGCAGCCTGAAAACACCAACGTTTTCGACCTGCGCACTCACTCATCTCCGTTTCTGCATCTCTCTGTGTGCTAAAAGCGCACTTTTCCGCTCTCTCCGAGGTACAGGGCCCGTTTCCCAATCGGTTCTAGCCATCTCGATTTTTTGCGACAGCCTCACTCTCCGTCCACGGCTTGAGCGCACCACATTCCTCGACCACACCAAAGGCTAGCTGGTTTCGCCTTTGCGCTCCCACCATCCTCTGCTTCCTGACTGCTGTCGGCTTCGATAATTGCGATCGGGCGATAGTCGGCGATCACGCTTGGCAGCGTTGTGAGGGACACATTGAGTTGTTCATCTCCCACTGACCGGTACGAACCCATCTCAGCATCGACGACGCCATCAAAGGCATCGCAGACGCCGACCGACCTCGCATACTACTCCTGCGATCTCGAGCCTCGTCGACCTCGTCGAACTGACCCTTGCGTCGGTGACCTCATCTAATCTATTGTGCTGTCAAACAGATTGTCAAGACTCTCCCATCGCCTTCTTCGAACCGCTTCACCCCAAGGGTCATCTCACGATAAGCCACAACACAAGCTCGACCGCAATCATGGATTCTTTGACTACCCACCCAGCGACCGCGCAGCAGGCCAAGGCCTTCACTGCTCCGACCTCCTTGTCATTTCCTGGCGGCGCAGGCGAGTTGACTCCTCCATCATCCGAAAAGGACAGCCAGCAGCAGAACAATTCGGTGAATGGGGTTGCGACTCCTGCGGCAACACCCGGGACTCAAAACTCTGCGAGCGGCATCATTCCTACCTTGCAGTAAGTATTACCCGACATCCTCGTCTAACTCTATGGGGTTCTAAAGTGCATGCTCAAAGAAACATCGTCGCCACCGTCAATCTTGACTGCCGGCTTGATCTCAAGACGATTGCTTTGCATGCACGCAATGCCGAGTACAACCCAAAGGTACTGACTCGCTCCGTCAGCTGCTTCTAATTCTTGTACTGAACTTTGCTCTTGTAGCGTTTCGCCGCCGTCATCATGCGTATCCGTGAACCGAAGACGACCGCTCTCATCTTCGCCTCGGGCAAGATGGTTGTGACCGGCGCGAAATCGGAAGACGATAGCAGACTGGCGAGTCGCAAATACGCTCGTATTATTCAGAAGCTCGGCTTTAATGCCAAGTTTACCGATTTCAAGATTCAGAACATTGTCGGGTCTTGCGACATTAAGTTCCCCATTCGTCTTGAAGGTTTGGCTAGTCGCCATCATAACTTCTCATCTTACGAACCGGAGTTGTTTCCTGGTTTGATTTATCGCATGATGAAGCCTAAGATTGTCCTCTTGATCTTCGTGAGCGGCAAGATTGTCCTCACTGGTGCCAAGGTCCGCGAGGAGATCTATCAGTGAGTGCAACGTTGAACACAGCTACTAATCCTGTGCTAACGCATTCTTCAGAGCCTTTGAGCTCATCTACCCTGTGCTGTCGGATTTCCGCAAGTCTTGATTGGTATGTCAAGCAAGAACTCGGCGCACAGGTGAAATTATACCCTGTAGCACCACGTTAGAATCGTTTGTATTAATACGTATTCTCTAAAGGTCGATCGTGTCACTGGCGTCGACTTCGATCCGGCTTTGAGTCGTTTTGCATCGACCTTTCTCGCCGACTTGACTCAAATTTGTCGCGCATGATCGGCGAAGCTTGAGACTCTTTTTTCCTCTTTTCCTTTTTCTCTCCAACTCGTGTGTTCTTTGCGGCATTGCATGGTGTTCCGGTCCGGGTCGTCCCAAGCCTTGTGTAGTGAAGGCTTTTATTTCTCTTTTTTCCGGGCATTTTTGAAAACTCCTTTCTTATTCCACACATTCTAGAAAGGCTGCACACGCTGGCTTATGTGGCGGCGATGGTGCGCTGGTCGATCGGTCTCCGACTTAATTTGTTCTGACATTGGGGGATCTGATGGCGTTCCACTCTATATTTCACTCAAGAGTTGCCTGGCTAGGCGGCAGTCGGGGGGGCGGGGGGCGT
>KV748891.1:0-27054 GCA_001692915.1 Glonium stellatum | reverse complement strand
GGGAGGTGCTGCTGCTGCTGCTGCTGCTGCTGCTGGGGCTAGGGCTAGGGCTGGTTGGGAGGGGCAGGAAGTAGAGGTACATTTGCGTGGTGAAGCGTTTTGGGACGCCGGGGGGTGTGATCCAGCGCGTGAAGGGGATGAGGGCGTCTAGAGGCCGTTAGTGTATGATGAGCGAGGAGACTGCAATTGGGAGAGGCCCTCGGGAAGATCTTGTGCCCTCGAGGAGGGAGAAGGGACCGGGTTGAATGATGTGCGCACCTGTATCTGGTACTCCTCCCTTCTCCGCTAGCCACTCCGTAAACTTGACCTTCCCGCCATGCACTGCCTTTCTGCCCTCCTCTCGTTCCTCGTCCCCTAACTCTGTCAGTAGCCTTCCCGTCTTCTTGTTCTTCGCCAGTAGAATTCCGCTCTCTTCAAATGTCTCCCTGATTGCGGCTAGCCGGTACGCCTCACCGTCCTCATGCCGTAGGGGAGAGTCCGGGGCGGGGATCTCGCCGTCATGCTTGGCGGAGAGGGTGCCACCGGGGAAGACGTGCGCGGAGGGGAAGGACGACGATGTCTGCACGCGGTGGAGTAGCAGTATCTGGTTTGTCGGCGATATGAGGAGAACACTGGGGCCTGTCAGCATGCGCTTGGGAGCTCTATAGCTAGGGCGTATGTACCTAGAGCTTGGACGTGGAACCGAAGGCTCCTTGGGAGGGTTCTTGAGTGGTGTGTGATCACTGGCGCGGCTCATGGCTCTATGCTGGATGCGGTATGCTCTCTTTAGAAAATGCTTAGAGCTCTTGGCAGGAGGTGCTATGATTCGACGGGACACAAAAGAGAGCTGTCGCTTCAGTGGTGAAAGCTTGAATGGGTTCAATTGTATGGATAACAGTCTAGAAGTGTTGAGCAGTCCAGGACAAGCAATGCAGGTCTGTAGGATGCCCCAGGAATGGTGGAGCACTGGCATAGTCAGCCGGCTTACGGTATTTGAACTGTGTGGAGATGTCCATGTTGGTGTTGAATGTTCCAAGGCTGAACGACGCGGGGGGTTAATGTGCCGAGGTTGGAAGACACGATCCATCTGACAGCGACACAGTGCATGAGAGTCAAGAGGAACCGAAATATTTTCAATAAATCATGAATACTACAGGATACTTTCTCACAGCGAGTGAAGCTGGTATCACAACCGTCTAAATGTGTTTCTTCAAATCTCATCCAGGACATTAACATCCAAGTCCGATACCACCGCCAACGCCAATCCAGTAGCCATAATCACTTTTTATGAATAAAGCTTCTTGTCAAAGGTGTGCAGACCGTGAACATTACCTTCGGCCTGCGCACTGACAGTCCTCAGCTCAAATCTAACAGTGCCATCAGCAACGCCTTGCTGGAGCTCGTCAAGACTCTTTACGCCGATATCCTGGAGCGAGTGCTGAACACCAGCCATGAGATATGGAACAAACTTGGTAACGGATCCTCGATCGAGCACCGATCCAGAAACACCTTGAGCGACAAGTAGGCGATCGCCTTCGGAGAAATAACGCGCGGTTCCAGCATTGCTGGCCTTCGCATTCTTGCTTCCAGCGCCAGCCTTCTTGTCCTCCATAGCATCAATGCTACCCATACCACGATATGCTTTGACAAGCTGACCTTCGCGGCTGACGAAATACTGTCCTGGAGATTCCGTGGTTCCAGCAAGAAGGCCGCCCATCATTACTGTCGTTGCACCCAGCGCAAGACCCTTGACAATGTGGCCAACGTTCTGGATACCGCCATCAGCGATGCAGGGCACTCCGAATCGCTTAGCAAATTGAGTAACATTATAGACCGCAGCAGCCTGAGGCCGACCAACCGCCATAACCTCTTGGGTGATGCAAGCGCTGCCGCTTCCCATGCCTATTCGCAGCCCGTCCACGCCGGCAGCAATAAGAGAAGCGGCTTGTTCGCGTGTTACGACGTTGCCGCCGATAACATCGAGGCTAGGGTGCTTCTCTTTGATGTACTTGATCATCTCAATCTGGTACATGCTGTTACCTTGGCTGCTGTCAAGAACAACAATGTCCAAGCCAGCATCAACCAGTTTCTGCAGCCTGTCCTTGTCCTCAGGGCGGGTACCAATTGCAGCTGCTGAAATAAGTTGCTTAGACTGTGGTAATTTGGAGGCGAGTGGATAATGAAGGTTTTTCATCAAATCCGAGCGAGATAGTAGCGCGATAAGATTACCTTTGTTATCAACAATTGGCAATTTACCCTTCTTAGACTTGCTGAGAAGATCATTGGCTACCCTTAGACTTGTATTTTGAAAAGCCATTACTAGATCCTTAGACATAACGGCCGTAACGGGGTCATCAAGTTCATCGTGGAATTGGATATCGCGAGTGGTGATTATGCCAACGAGTTTGGATCTTAAGGTACCATTCTCTATTCATTTGATGGGTCAGCAAACGTATACTATAGGCAATTTTGCAACCAAGACTCAAAATAGGTGTTTCTCAGACAGAAATCTCCATAAGCTCCACAGCACGACGATGTCGTTACGGATGAACGAAAGTTATAAAAGGGCATGAATTTAGTCATCACAAACGTTGCTCGCGAAGAGGCGATAAATAATATGGAAACGGTGATGTCTTGCCTGTAACCGGAAAACCTCCGAACCCCCATTTCTCTTTAAGTGCCTTTGCTTCTCCTACCGTTGTCTTTGGCGAAATAACCACAGGGTCGAGGATGAAGCCGTTCTCGAAGCGCTTTACCTTGCGCACCATCTCTGCCTGCTCGTCTGCGGAGCAGTTATGGTGAATAACACCTAGTCCGCCTAGCAGAGCAATGTGTATAGCCATGGAATGCTCGGTCACAGTGTCCATCGGCGAGGATATGAAGGGGGTCTTAAGAGTAATTCTTTTGGTAACAGGCGTATCGAGAGTAACCTCAGAAGCAGGAAAGCCTGTGTAGAATAGTATTAGCTTGAGCTACACCGGTATTCCAGCTGCGCCCGAATTATATACCGATGTAGCCCGGCAGAATGAGGAAATCGTTGTAAGTGAGACCGCCATTAACGCGCGAGTCTGTAAGTGTCTTGACGTCGATACCATCGCGCTCAGAGTACTCATTTTTAAGCACGTCTAAAGCAGTGGCATAATCCAGGACCTTCGCGCTGGAGTCTGCCATAGAGTCACCGTTAAGGATAGGCATTATAAACTAAAGATCGAAGAGCTCCTCGCAGGATACGAAGAAGCGAAGAAGAATAGATTTGAAGAAACGGACGACAGTTCTTTGTAGGAAACTTGTCGACGGGGAGAAGAGTAGTCTTTTCCCAAGAAAAAAAGAGGAAAAGAGGTCGAGTCCGGTCTCGGGAAAGTTTTGTGCGGTAACGCGCCTTCCCTGTCACTTTTTGGCGCTAATTGACTTGTGTTGCCCAGCGACGGAGGAAACCACAACAAACGAGGAAGCCCATCTCCACAACCAAGGCGGGGACTATTCAACCTTCATGCCTTCGACGGCGCTTTCAATCTGAACAATTCACATTCCTCATCTCTTCCACCGTCTGCAGCGCTAGTATCGCAGCATCCTATTTCGGGATTTTTGCAAAACTTCTGATCAATTCGATGCTGCGAGCTTGACGCAGATCCTTTATATTCAACACCACGGTCTCAAAATCGGCCTCAAGCCCCATTCACACCATTGCTCTCCAATTCCCATTGAATCTGTACGACGTATGTCACGGTAGCTGATACTTGACGGGCACATTACACATCTGCGCTGGCCATGACCTACCAATACACTCCTCGCACGAAGCTAGGGCATCTAGCTACTTCACCAAGTCCTCTACGTCACGCGTCAAATGCCTCCTCTAACTCTTCCGCATACTCGAACTCCTCGGATCCTTACGCACCGAGCCGCACGAGCACGGTATCGTCAAATGGATCCAGCAATTACCACTCTCCAGTCGCAGGGCACAAGCGCGGCCTGAGTGAAGCGACTGGGTTATCACATCCACGCACAGAAAGCTATTTTGGTTCAGAGGATACCAATCCTTCTGGTGCCTACAAAAGTATGCGACAATCATTAAGACCGCTTCCTCAGGCGCCCGTGAGTTCTCCAGTTGCTTCCGAAAAGAGCGCATACCGGTCGCACAGTCCGTCGCCGTCAAATAGACCATCACATAGCCGATCTCATAGCGTCGAGCCGGTGCGATACCCTCAATACGATGGCTCTGGATCACCTCCTCCAAAGCCTCGCCCGCTTTCCATGGCTATTTCTCGATCGGATTCGATCCGCGCCCCTACCCACGATAGAGCTGCGCGGCATGGCGCAAATCCTACTCACCTGGAGAGACCGGATTTGCAAATGTTTGGTAAATCTTCCACTGGGCACTTAAGAACCTTGTCAAAGTTCGCGGAGAATGCTTCGGGAGATGACTTCACAATCGCATCTCCCGAGCAAGAAGTTGTCGGGTTGCATGGGCGCAGGAGGCTACAACGTACAATGTCAAGCCGAGGGAAAAAATCATCATCGTCTGCAGGATGGGGCAGCAGAAACTGGATGGACCAACAACGTCAGTTCTTACAAGCGTACGAATATCTCTGCCACATTGGTGAAGCGAAAGAGTGGATAGAGGACATCATCAACAAACAAATTCCCCCAATTGTGCAAATGGAAGAAGCGCTCCGAGATGGTGTAACTCTTGCAGAGATTGTACAGGCTATAAAACCAGAGAGGCCAGTTCGAATATTCCGGCATCCAAAACTTCAGTTTCGACACTCCGACAACATTGCGTTGTTTTTCCGGTTCCTGGCTGAAGTTGAATTACCAGAGCTTTTCCGGTTTGAGCTTGTAGATCTCTATGAAAAAAAAAATATTCCTAAGGTTATCTACTGTATACACGCTTTGTCATGGCTTCTTTTCCGAAAAGGCATTGTCGATTTTCGGATCGGGAACCTTGTTGGCCAGCTTCAGTTCGAGGATCACGAACTGGAGGCAATGCAGAAAGGGTTGGATAAGGCCGGTATCAGCATGCCTAATTTTTCGGGAATGGGAGCAAACTTCGGTGCTGAACCTGAGCCAGAGCCTGAAGAATCTGAAGAAGACCGCATCCACCGAGAACTCTCTGAGAGCGAAGCTGTTATACTGGATCTGCAGGCTCAGATTCGAGGAGCAGTGGTTAGAATTCGCCTTGGAAATATGATGCAACAGCTTTGGGATGCGGAAGAAAGCATCGTTGATCTGCAATCTAGGATGAGAGGTGACTGGGCTAGACAGATCACTCAGTATCGAATGGATATGAGGCGGTTCGCAGTTAATCTCCAAAGTGCTGCAAGAGGATTTCTAGTGCGATCAAGGCTGCGGGGAGAAGAAGAGTTCTGGAGAGACAAGGAAGGGGATGTTGTGATGGTACAAAAACTCTTTCGAGCACGAAAGGCTAGAGCAGAAGTACAGTACATAAAGTCAAAAATTCAACGACAAGAGAACGGCATCCGAAAGTTCCAAGCCGCGATACGAGGAGCACTGAAGAGAATGCAAGTCGGAGACGAGTACGAGCAGACACGAGAAGCAGAAGTCGGCGTCCAGCACTTACAGGCACTTATCCGGGGCGCCTTGGTGCGACGAAAGATTGACCAACAATTCGCCGAGACAAAAGAATCTGAATTCGGGGTTGCTCTTCTTCAAGCGGCTGCAAGAGGGATGCTTATACGCCAATCAATGCGAACAGACCAATCTAACCTGCGTCAACATGAATCAATGATTACTTTATTGCAGGCTTCTGCCAGAGGGTTACTTGCAAGAAAACAAAAAGCAGAGATCGAAGAAAAGTTGGTAAGCAGGAACCTCAATTGGTCCGACTTTCAGGCTCAAGTTCGAGGCAACGCCCTGAGAAACTCCCTTCAGCAAGAGAAGGAAGCGCTCCAGGCCGAGTCGCCTCAAATAGTTACCTTGCAAGCCGCATCAAGAGGTGCCCAGCTTCGCAAAGAAGTTGCTGCAACTTTAGAGGCATTGAATGAGCAAGAGAATTTCATTACTCTGTTGCAGTCCTCAGTGCGAGGCTTTCTCTTACGCCAGAGACACTTCTCTAATCTCAAAGCATTGCAGGCACAGACCCCAACCATCATTGATCTCCAGTCGGCCTGTCGGGGTTTCATGGAGCGTCAACGGACATACGAACTCTTATGTGAGCTCAACACTCACGAACCGGAAGCCATCGATCTACAGAGTGCAGCTAGAGGAATGCTCCTCAGAATGGAGGTTGGTGTACTTCTGGCACAGATTGAAGTTCATGAGGACGCCATTGTCGAATTGCAGGCTCTTGCCAGGGGGATGATCGTCCGAAGAAGTTTTGCGGAGAAAATGAAGTTCTATCAGCAGAATATGGACAAAGTCATCAAACTCCAGAGCTTTGTTCGCGGCAGGCAGCAAGGTGAAGCATATAAGAGTTTGACAAGTGGAGCGAATCCTCCGGTCGGAACGATTAAGAACTTTGTCCATCTACTCAATGACAGTGATTTTGATTTTGATGAAGAGATTGGTGAGAACACCCTTGCGTCAAACCTCATGGTAGTAATTCTAACGCAGCACAGAGTTTGAACGCCTCCGAAAGACCGTCGTTCAACACGTCCGTCAGAACGAAATGGCTGAGCAATACATCGATCAACTTGACATTAAAATTGCCCTTCTTGTGAAGAATAAGATCACCTTAGATGAAGTTGTTAAACATCAAAAGCATTTTGGTGGCCACGTTGCAACCCTACTTGGCAGTAAAGATATTTCTTCGAAGGACCCATTCGATCTCAAGGCTCTGAACAAAAACTCCCGGAAGAAACTCGAACATTACCAAGAACTATTTTTCATTCTTCAAACTCAGCCACAATATCTCGCACGGCTATTCAAGAGAATTAGAGAGCAAGGTTTAGCAGAAAAGGACTGCAAGCGCATCGAGAAACTGATAATGGGTCTCTTCGGCCTTGCACAGAAACGAAGAGAGGAATACTATCTTCTGAAGCTGATGTCAAGATCCATAAAAGAAGAAATTGATGGATGCGTGAATCTCCAGGAATATCTTCGCGGAAAC
The DNA here is from genome assembly GCA_001692915.1 of Glonium stellatum. NCBI lineage: Eukaryota > Fungi > Ascomycota > Dothideomycetes > Gloniales > Gloniaceae > Glonium > Glonium stellatum. Next base: position 20,009 of record KV748891.1, on the reverse strand, counting down.
TTTTACTGGTCAAGGATTTTCAACAGCTACGTCCGTTCTCCTCGAGATCGCAAATTCTTGAGGGACCTCTTTGGTCCTGTGATTAAAGAAAACATTATGGAAAATGATGGTTTAGACCTGGAGAGCGATCCAATGCAGATTTACCGATCAGCAATCAATAACGAGGAACTACGTACTGGCCAGCGAAGTCGAAGAATACCAGATATACCTCGAGAAGAGGCCATTCGAGATCCCGAGACGCGGGAAACATTTATTCGCCATCTACAAGACCTACGCGACATTTCAGACCAATTCTTTTCTGCCTTCGAGGATGTATTACATAAAATGCCCTACGGTGTCCGTTTCATTGCCCAACAGACTTTCGAGTTACTCCACGCCAAATTCCCTTATGAGGCCGAGCACTATCTCCTCCAAATAGTTGGTCACTGGATCTGGAAATCATACCTTCAGCCTGCCTTGCTACAGCCTCAGCATTGGGGAGTGATAGACCGTGGGCTGTCTCCGCTCAACAATCGCAATTTAGGAGAAGTTGCCAAAGTGCTGGGGCAAGTCGCAGCCGGCAGGCTATTTGGAGGAGAAAACGTTTATCTTCAACCGCTCAATAGCTACATTACTGAAGCCATTGAACGGTTACAAGATATCTGGGCTAATCGTAAGTTCAACTATAAATGTTACGACAACGGATGCTCACAGCTTGACAGTTATCAACGTTCGCACTGTAGAGACTCAGTTCGATATCGATGAGTTTAATGATCTTTATGCTAGGACTAAACCCACTCTTTATATCAAGCTTGCTGACATCTTCGCCGTCCACAACCTTATCGCCATTGACATCGCCACTCTCTGTCCTTCTCCAGACGACGTGCTTCGAGAGGTAATCCGCGAACTTGGCAGCGCAAAGAACAATGAGAGCGAAATGCTACATGTGAGCTCCACGGAAATCACATTAACTCTCAACCCGAAGCTGCATGACAAAGAAGGTATGAGATTGACGAGCTTCTTCCAGCTCTTTATAGAACCTAATATGATATTGTAGACCCTGAGGCCGCCGTTAAAGCACTCTTTATGGAAACTAAACGCTACGTACTTTACATAATCCGTATTCAGAGCGGCTCCAACCTCATGGAGATCATGGTCCGCCCAATCACCCCCGAAGACGAAGACCGCTGGGACGCCTTAGTCCGCGAAGAAATGGCCGCCCATAACACCCAACACGCCAGCAAGCTCCGTAGCTCTGCTGCCTCCACCTACACAACCGACATGAGCTCTACTACCCTCCTTGACATGGACTACCCGACTCTAAAACGCCAGGCGCTTGAAAACATCCTCACCCTCGAAGGCGCCGGCCGCATTAGCCGCCACAATCACTACCAAGATCTCCTCAACGCCATTGCCGTCGATATCCGTACTAAACACCGCCGACGTGTACAGCGCGCTAAAGAACTCGAAGGCGTGCGCGCCACACTCAGCGCACTAGACGAAAAGGCCATCTTCCTCGACCAACAACTCAAATCATACAACGACTACGTCGAGCAAGCGATGGTAACGCTACAGAACAAGAAAGGCAAAAAGCGCTTCCTGCTACCCTTCACGAAGCAGTACAATCACGAGCGCGAGCTGCAGCGGTCCGGACGCGTGCCCAAGTTTGGCAGCTTCAAGTACTCGGCGCGCACGCTGGCCGAGAAGGGCGTCCTGGTCAGCTGGTACGGTTACGCGGAGCGCCAGTGGGATAAGGTCGACCTGACCATCTCAAGCAACCAGGTCGGCGTGTTTACGATTGAGGGCAGCATCGGCAGCATGATGATTCCGGGCGCGAGCGCCGAGGTGCCGCTGGATGGCCTCTTGCAAGCGCAGTTCGACAACCATCAGTTTATGAATCTGTTTGGGGACGCTGGGAGGGAGAAGGGCGAGGGCGCGCTCAGGTTGAATGTTAATTTATTTCTGCATCTGGTGTTTAAGAAATTCTATCGGGATGAGTAAAGGGGGCTAGGGACCAGGGAGATAGGCGCGCTTATATTAGGGGATACGGACACGGACGGACAAGGGGCGCGTTAGGTCTGTTCGGCTTCTATCTTGTGCTCGGTTGGGTTGTGTCGTTGTGCATTTTCTGGGTCTTTTGGGTTGGCGTTGGTGTCGTGTCGGGCTTCCCCTATTCTTTTCTTCTTTTCGCCTCTTGCAGATCTGGATCTGGACTTGCGCGGCCTTGCTGTGCGATACTATATTTTTCTTGTGTGTTTTGGATGCGCAATGCATGGTTAGAAGATTGTATCTACACAGACAGCATAGCTTCTTTCTTCACGACGTAATGGATTTAGGATAGGAGGAGCATTGGGTGGTGTGAGTGGTGTGGGGTAGAGTTAGGTGGATGGATTGATAGGGATGTCTGTAACAATGGAGATGAGAATATGAGCAGCAGTTATTATATCTTTTATTGGTGTGTAATCTTCCGTTAGGAAACGACATGTGAGACGATACCAGTTTCCTTAACTAAACGCATAATGTATATCACTGTATTCCACGGAAGAACTCCCCTGCCGTAGAATTATAACTGCATCTTAAACTATCCCGTCAGCTATTATAGTCTATCTCCATTTTGTTTCCACTTTGTACTACTGGTGATGCCTTGAGAACTTCACTAGCCATAGCATTGCCGCTCCCCTCTCCATGTCCATCATCCAAATCAATAGGCTGGTAGCCCCAGAGCGAACAGTAAATAAAAACACCCCAAGCTAATACAAAGCTACCTAGGTAGATAACCGCAATCTAGTGACAACTGTCAGTTTGTTCGTATAGTGAAATGGAATTCGTGTTCTCGAATGCCAGGAAGGGAAAGACTTACATTTGATTGAGGGCCCCATGTTTCTCTTCTGAGCAAAGGCGTAGCCACAAGTACGGTTAATCCAATTAGATAACACAAGAACGAATACGCTGTGAACATCATAGGGCACTGCCAAGTGAATACCATCTTCCACCGCACCGTCCAATTTCCTAAGAATTGTTCATCGCGCGGCCTTTCAGAGTCAAAGGGCTGAGACAAAGCCGGTAAAAGAAGTTGTGGGAGGTAGCGCTGAACTGCCTTGAATGCCTGGGGCGATTTTGGGTCTTCTGGAAGCGCATCGAGGAGGATGAGGACCTGGACTTGTTGCGCTGAAAGAAGGATCCCGCAGATGGAGAGTGTAAGTGAGGCGAACCACAGAGCGGAGGCAATCCAATGCCCATCCGCAACGATGTTCCAAGAGAATGAGGCGGTGATAATGGCGGTAATGGCGACACACTGCGCATGATATCAGCTGTTTGGATCTGAATGTCCTCGTTTCAACTTACTGCGATGGTAATGAAATCCAATTCGTTCCTTTTCCTAGTCCGCCATCTGTCAAGCAGCGCGAGAACGATAGGAAGACTATTTTGCTCTGACGTATGCCTTGCTATATCCTCAATAGGCCTAAGCGTGTTGAAATTGAAGAAGCGGTAGTAAGGGAGTGTGATGAGTCCCACGAGAAGGCGCAATACACCTTGCGGAAGAGTCTGGACAAATTTTAGCATTCTCTAAGGATAAGAAAAGTGCGAAACCAGGTGGCCTTGATATGCACGTAATAACCCAGGAATAATAGGAGATCATTGCGTGAAGCCCAATTACCAGGGAATCGTTCTAAACGGAAATTGGAATGCTACTAACTCTAGTGAAGCACCCAGAGTAATTCCTGGGGTTGAGATTTGTTTGCGACATTGTATGAAGTATCCGAGCTTTTGGCTAATGTATGCGAATTGATTGGACCGCTATAACTCTAAGGGTATTCCATGTATCATTGAATAGCGAGCGGTTGTCTCCAAAATTCGCGTAGTTCCACAAAATCCTTTTTTTTTCAAGGAGGATTAATCAGGTATTTATTGAGACGTTCGTTGCCCTGATATATCCACATCCAAACGAGGCTGGCTGAAAAGCCTGACGTGGCTATCCCGAGTGGACAAGGTGCAGCGAGAGGGCTCGTCTGATCACCATAAGACCAGGGATCTTAACCAATTAGCTTTACATGCCAGGTTCGGCAACCGCAAATCTTCCTTTTCAGCGCGCAGCGAGAGCCGAATTCAGCATTGCGTAAACGAGGGTCGCACATTGCACATGACACGGCCTCTTCAAATGCAGTAGTTAGCGCAGCCACCTCCGCACGGCCACCTCGCAAGAGAAGTTTTTATATTCTTACTACTCAGGGGAAAGTCGAGAAGACACATAACAACCGAATCTTATATACCCTTACCTAGCATGGAGCCTCAGTAGGTCGTGATTAGCATGTTTATAAGCCTGGCATATATCACTTCTACGATTTAAATCGACTTCCGCTTAAAATTCCAGGGCAACCTATTCACCGACGACAGCCTCATCCTATCGGGACTGATGAGCCTCATCTACGCCACTGGAGCGTTGTATCGGTTCTGTGGCTCCGACTTGCAAATAGAAGTAATCAACATGGGTCTCAGTCATATTCTCCTTAATAGAGCTGCTTCTGCTTCTTGACGCCTATAAGTGGTTCGATGTTCTCTTGGCACTCATCCAGACCAACATATTCACAATCAGGTGTTCCTTTCTCACCTTTTTAGGCAGCCTTTTCGAGATATATTACGACGGCTTAATATTTACTACTAATCTGTAGTCGTTTTCGCGACGGTCATTTAGGCACTCCTTGTTGCGGAGCTAGTAATACTTTGTTCGTGTTTCAGTCTTTCTGCTAGTAAATTAAGAGATACTTACGTGTTCCTTTCCAATATTTCTAGACCAAGACTAATCGGTTTAGTCAAACGCTATCTAAATACTAATTGTACTTTGCGTCTTGGCTTAGCCTCATACTAGTTACCATATACCGGATGGCTAGACTTAAGACAAGCCAGAAAGTTAGCATCGCAGTCTTCTTGTGTTTCTTAGTGGCTATGAACATCACAGCCTTGACACGATCACTAGTGCCATTCATGCCAGCTTACGCTCAAAGCGAAATTTCGATACATGGAGAATCTTTTAACAGCACATGGTAGGCTACAATCGAAGGAAGAAATTGGGACCTAATGTCCACCAAAAGAGTAGTATAGCGGTTTCCATGGTTTCGGTGACCGCATTTTGTGGCGTCTTCGCTAGCCGTATCTTGGAAAGGACAACCGCAGACCAGCCTGGTCTTCCTCTGCAGTTTCTCCGCGTCTTCAAAGCTAGTTTAACTTTCCGAGAAGAGTAGTAACTATTCTAGGTCCAAAGGGAAGGAGTGGCAAGCCTCAATTATACCAGAAGAATGCTTAGAGATGTGGCAAGTTAAGACAGAAATAGCTCTTTCATGTTACTTTTCTGTGGGACACCAAGCTAATGGTAGATTGAGTCGAGAGCGTAAGCCTACCTGCGAATGATATGTAACGGTAAAGAAATAGACATGGCAAAGCAGAAGGGGCGACTGAACTGCTCTAGTCACACCCTTGTACAAATCTTTAAATTTTCATGCGATTGTGGTAGAAAAGCTGAGCCACACGTGGCGGAATAAAGTCTCTGGAGGGCGCCACGGGTTATATAAATGAATCAAAGTTTAAAACGGCAATCTTTCAACCCGGTTTTACGAGATCCTAGAATAGCGTTATTAAGAATAGCCTAAACTAACTATACAGCAGATTCATAGCGAATGTCTTCCAAGGGAATTACTACACCTATAAGCAAAAATGCTAAAAAAGCCCAACTTAAGGAAGCTAAATCTATATAGTTTTAGTAGTAACTATACCTATTTAAGACGTATATAGGAGGCTGGGCTAGGGTGATTGCTTACATATGATCGAACGAGCAAAAAGTGCGGCGCTACGCGCAGATTATAGACCTTGCTTCGTGACTCAGCTTAAATATCCGAATAAAACCACCAATGACACACGTGATACCTCCAAGGCGTAGCACGTGCCAAGAAACGGATTCGGATTAAACTTCTTCCTTTCTAGAAAGCCTCCTACCCCTGTACGCCTTGCTACTTACGCTACTCTATCAGTAAGCCTTGCGAATTGCTGCGAATCGAGTTATTTTATCATGGCGGCGAAGCAAGGCGTCGGCGGGCCTATGACCCTTGGGTCATCTATGGGGTTCCCTGCTTACGCTTCGTTTTTCTTGTGGACAACTGCCCTATCATACTGGCTACGCTGCAGCGGCAAGGCAGATTTAAAGGTTTTGCCACTAGAGCATATATGACACGCGACGGGACGGGCATTGCGCGAATGTGCAGTGCGCCAGAACGTGGGGGATGGTGTTCATACCCGATTTCTATCGCCGGGTTGCTACTATCCTCATTCTTATCTCTTCTCAATCCGTCCTGCTTCTACTTAAAGTCTGAAAATTTTAGTGCTTCTCATCACGTCCTTCGAAAGCAATTTCGGTATTCCTAGCTGATGACTTTTCAAGGAATTGTCGAGTCGAGTCGAGTCGAGCCGTCTGCATCGCCATACCACTACGTTACGGACTCTGGTTGTGAAAAAGCCTGCGAGCCCTCTGAGCAGCATTCACCTATCACACACTGCAAGAGTGAGACATAAACCTCACACTAGCTTAAAGAGGGTTCAATGTCAAGTGCGCCAGAAGTTCAATCGCGTCAATCAAGGCAGTTAGAGTCTCCGAACCCCTGTATAGTAGTGCCTGAACAAGCTCTCTAGGAAAATAGCGTAGAGTCTGGCCTTATGTTAAATTCTGAGACTCAAGTTGTATGCTCATCTGCAGTATCTGAACAGACAAAACAGGCTTCAGATTACGAGTTGCTCTACACCAGATCATATTTGGAGACCATCTATGAACCACGCGATATCTCTGGACCGATTTCAGACATTGTCTTTGTGCACGGCTTGAACGGCCACCGCCGCGCCTCCTGGTCATGGTGCGGCTTTGATGGAATGGATCCTACTTTTTGGCCGGCTGCTTTCCTTAGTCGCGATGTCCCTTGCAGCCGTATTTTGACGTACGGGTACGATACCGAACGAAAGAGTACTCGGCGCAATACCATCGCAACTACTTTACAATCGGCTGCCCGATTCTTGCTCAGCCACCTTGCTGCTCTAAGGGGACATTCTAACTCGGTAGGAGTCTATTCTTTTCTTGCTTCGCTATCCTGCCACAGCTTCATTTTAGCTTTACTAACTCGTACGGACATACTAGAAAAGGAGAAATATTCTTTTTATTACTCACAACTTTGGTGGCCTTGTTGTAGAGAAAGCTCTTTTATTGTCTGAAAGTGACTACCGTAATCGTGGTATATACAGCTCCACAATAGGAATCATATTCCTTGGGGCCACCGTCCTCGGAATTCCCGAAGAGGAAATCGGCCTTGAAACGTCCGATAGCTCTGAGGATCAGCGGCTTGCAAGTGAGAAGCTAGCGCAGGGAAAGCACGACTCATGGCCTAAACGCACCAACTTCTTGTTCGAGAAGGTTCAGAGCGATTTCAGGCGCTTGATGTCCGAGAAAGGGCACAGAATAAACATAGCATATTTCTATGAAGAGCTGCGTCTCCCGGGAATCATGCAGGTAGAGTTACGAAGCCATATGCGAGACTTTTCTAATACCACATAGGTCCAGGCTGATTCTTGGATAAATGGGGGGAGGTTCCCGTATTTACCGCTTCATAAGACTTACTCGGTATGTCAAGTTAGTATTTGTATGAGGGCCTTGTTGCTAAAATAAAATAATTAAGGAGCTTGTCAAATTCGCGAGCCCAAACGACGTTGCGTACAAGCGCATACTTGGCGAGATTAAAAAAATGATTCAACCTCTTAGCTTTTTAACACTGGGATCACGACGAGAGGATAGAGGTTAGTAGCGAACCTTCAACTGCTATACTTAGTATTAACCTACAGGGCAGCATTTCTTGAATCACTGTCGTTTCCGGAAATGGAGGAAGCTGTCAAAGTAGACGATCTGGTAGCTGACAGTACATGTGTCTGGCTTTTTGAACATCCAAAATACAGACAATGGCTTACACAATCCGGCTCCACGATTCTCTGGATCAAAGGCAAGCCAGGTTCTGGAAAAAGCACACTCATGACCTCTTTGGTCCACGAATTTCAACAAAGCGTCTCACGGCATTACAAGCCAGCTTTAGTAGCTACTTTTCTTTTCCGGAGTGGCGGTCACTTCATGCGACGCAGTGCCTCGGGTCTCTTTCAATCGCTTCTATATCAGGTTTTTCCTCAGGTCCCCATGTTTCTCGCCAAGGTTACGAATACTTTTAATGCCAAATGTGAAGAGGTCGGCAGACCTGGCAAAGACTGGCATTGGGATCCTTCGGAGGTCAAGGACCTTCTCGAGCATTCGCTGTTGTATGCATCCCAGCATTTCGAATTAGTTATCATCATTGACGCCTTAGATAAATGCGAGGAGCATGCACGCAATGATGTGATCGACTATTGGCAGCGTTTCCCGTCCTCAACTATCAAAGTCTGCATTTCCTCTAGGCAAGTCCGCTTGCCTCCTCAAGCAAAAGAAGCGGAAATTTTCGTGGACTCCGAAAACCATAGGGACATAGCCAATTATGTACGCCACAAAGTTTACCGCAGTACTTCTGACCAGAAGCTTGCAACTGTGATTACTGATGCAGTCATTAAAAAGGCCCAAGGTGTATTTCTCTGGGCAAGTCTTGTAATTTCGCACATCTGGAGTGAGGAAGGCTCCCAGGACCTGGAGGAACTGATTCATGCTATACCTAAAGATCTGGATGATTTGTATGGCCATATTCTTGGAAAAATTGCAGAAAATGACCAGTCACTCTTGGCTCGTCAAATAATAGCATGGGTTGCTTGTGCTGCAAGACCACTTTCGTTTAATGAACTTCAACACGCGTTATCTGTTAGAACTGGTCCGGCCCGGAACGAGCCTTATACTTCCGATAAAATCAAGACAACACGTAGCACTCTCGAAAAAATATGCGGTGGCCTAGTGGAAGTTAGGAACATTGAGCAGCCCGTTTTGGCAGATGGGCGAAAACCGCGTGTGGGACACCGTAACGTTGTCTGCTTTGTCCATGTTACTGTAAAAGAATACTTATTCCGAAATGGACTGACGGTCCTCGATCCTGGTTCCTCGTCGATAGATGATGCTGTTGGGCAGTGCCATTATAACCTAGCCAGAACTTGCGTCATATACTTTGGCTCGGTGGACCTTAGTAGTTTGGGAAACGAAACTTCAGTTCTAGCATTGAGGTATCCTTTCTTGCATTACGCTGTCACTTTCTGGACATATCATGCGCAATTCTCAGAGCGCAGAGGTGTATCCCAAATGAACCTCTTACATTGTTTTGATTGGCCGCCAGATCGATCCTTGCAGCATTGGATGCATATTCGCGAAGAGTTGTACAAAGACTCTGGTCACTCAGCAGTACCGCAGACTTCATTTTTACACTTAGCCTCCGAGGACGGTTTGCTCTCAGTGGCTAATGCTATTTTTGAGGTCGATCTCACCACTAACCCCTCTCGCCTACGAAACGACCGAGGTCGAACACCATTATCTCTAGCGGCTTCTGAAGGTTATGAAAGTTTGGTGAAGCTTCTGCTCGGACGAGGTGCGAGCGCCAACTCTAAAGATTTCCCAATCGGCACGTCTCCACTGATGCGGGCATCTAAGCGTGGCCACGAAGCCGTAGTCAGGCTACTCTTAGCCTCCGGGGCTGATACAAACCATGAAGGCAGCCAGTCGGCACTTTCCTTGGCTGCTGCTGGGGGGCATTTATCTGTTGCCAAATTGCTCATTCATGCAGGCGCGGAGCCTAATCTTAAGGATTCCCTAGGGTATTCGCCTCTATCTTAGGCTGCCGCCGCAGGAAATAGAACAATAGTCGAGTTTCTTATCAAACACGGTGCTAATCCTGCATCAATGAATACTATACGAGGCCTATCGCCATTACATATCGCTGCCGCTCGTGGGCATGTAGCGGTGGTATCAGCACTACTAAGAGGTGGCGTTGACCCTAACTTGAAAGACTCTTGTCTAGGCTGGGCGCCTCTGTCTCATGCCATTTGGCATAGACATATCCCAGTTGTGAAAATTCTCATTGCATGTGGTGCTCTTATCTCTGTTTTTGATCGAGGTATACCCCCGTGGGTTAATCGAGTTATGAGAGGCTTGACTTCTTTGATTGGCTGTGACTCAAAAGCTGGCTATAGGGTCTGTCCAGGTAAGAACGACTCTGCTTCTTCCCCGGACTGTGGTAATATTGATATCTTACCCGGAACTGAGCCATCATCTGCCGCCTGGAAGCGCACTCGAAAAAAGAAAGACTCATCCGGTGAAGATCAAGAGGACGGGCCAAATAAACGTCGGCGCCTCGATCCAAAAAAGGGCTCAGATATAAAGAAGACCAACCTAAGACTAGCATGCCCTTTTTACAAAATTGATCCGGCAAAACATTGCATGAATAGGACATGCACTGATCCAAGAGGATATTCAGGCTGCAATCGAATCAAGTAAGTAATTAATATTTAACGTCATCACTCCCCAGCCCCGTATCCTACTTGACTAGAGGGAAAATATACTGACTCTGGTTTCATATAGAGAGCACATGGCACAGAAGCATGTTCTCCCTATACACTGCCCAAGATGTAGGTGTGAATTCAAGAATGATACTGAGCTGAAAGCCCATTATACGGCGATCACTGGATGCGATGCGCGCCTAGACGCACGAGACTACTCCCTTGGCTATGATGCTGAGCAAGAAAAAAAATTAAAAAGGCTTAGCCTACGACAATTTCAATCTCAGGAAGACTTTTGGCGAGAAATTTTCCGAACTTGTTTCCCTGAAGTGGAAGAGCTTAACATTCCTTCCCCCTGTAAGAAAGAACCATGTATATGGGTGTTATTGAGTACTAACTAGTTGGTAGTTGCTGATCAGAGGGTTGAGACCTTTGAGCAGTACGATGAATATGCAAATCGCAAGCGTGTTCAAAACGGACAGTTACGGGGCGAAATCGAACGCGTACTCGTTAACAGTTCGCTCTCTCGGCCAGATCAGATAACCGAGATCCTCAACATTGTAAACACCCAACAACCAAGTATACGGGAACAATACCTACAGCGCCAAGGATCAAGGGAGTCTTTACATTTCGCGTCGCTTAGCCTTGCCGCTGGGCAGCTTCGTGCTCAGCCGGATGAAAGCAACCCAATAAATTGCGATATGCCCACGCCCACCGCCATGGCTACGTCCTGGGAACAAATGCCCATCACAGAAATGCTTGGGCCTGATAATTTCAGTACTCGAGCTCATCAATTTCCACCTGATGGCCAAATGACCGATTCAGGGTTTGATTCTACTTCTCGACGCCCCTCTACAACGACTGCGTACGAGCAATACAATCCAGGGATTGGTGAACTCCGACCCCAAAATCTTGCCCACGAATACAACACATTTGGTGCTCCGTATTTAGGGCATCAATCTCAAGTACCGGACTACCCTGAGCAGATCAACCCACCCTCCTTAGCTAGCTCAGAACTGGCAGAGCTAAGTAATCTATTTCATGACGAGCATGTCAACTCTTCGGCCGATTATCTTGATCAAGAGTAATTCGTTCGTACGCTGTGGAGATGAGCCATTACTCACTCCCGAGTTTTCTTGAATATTTATCGGCGACCACATGTGTACGTGGACTGGTCTAAGTCGGAGCACACTCATTGAAGCTAATTTGCACCTTAGATAAGCTTTATATGTGACAAAAAGAAAGTATGAGAAGACGGGCCTAAGATAGAAGGCAATATTAGAAGCAAATCTTCCAGGAGAGGAAGGAAAGTGGGTTTGTGGTTGGGGGTTTGTGGCGGAGGGTTTCTTGGGGTAGATGGGTTCTTAGGGTGTTAACTTATTATAGACTATAGTTAGTAAAGAATTAGATGAATACTAGCTGTAGTGGTCAAACATGCTTCTTCCTTGTTCGAGGATGGCAAAGTTTAGATCGGGAGGGCCAAGACCATCCGCCTGCCGGGGATGCGGAGAGAGCTAAGCGAGCCAAGTGCCAAAGGGTTCAAGGGTTCATCTGTTGTTACCCGGTCGCCCGCATCGCGACGCATTTTCACACGTGTTTTGAAGTCTTTTTGAAGTATCGTTCTTCAGTGCAGTATTTAGCGGCATCCTATAGCTTAACTATGTCTTCCGAAGACCCTGCATACCCTCTCCGTCTCCTCACAATCCTTACCTTCATCCCCGCTTTTCCCCTGTTGCTCGCCCACGGCATCGTTAGCGGAGAGGTTGTCCCCGCCGCTGGCATCGCACCACTTACGGGCTCCGCGGCTCTCAGCGCGTTTCTGTTCTACAGAGAAAGGCAGCGAGGTTCTTCCGACGACACACCGGTCCTGCGCTCCGGCATCATTCTTGCCGTAGATGCGGTTCTTGCGGCATGCATTATAACGGTGCTAATATTCACATGGTTGATCGTGCCAGGCGAGTGGGGACGCGGTAACTGGGTCATGCTTGCTACGTACGGGACGGTTCCGTTGCTCGCGAATCTGTACGTGGACTCTATTTTCCCTAGCTATCCTCAATCGGGGATCTCTTTTTGTTTAAGCCTGCCAGCAGTTGCTGACCCATCTTTCCGCTTAGCTCCATCCACACCTTTGAGGTTCTCCGTGCCATTGCAGTTGCTTTGTACCGCCCCACCCTCGACGTCTGCCCGAATTGCAACCATAGACTTCGCAACCCGCCAAAGTGGACACGTCGACATGGCAATTCTGAGGCAAACCATTCATTGCTGACGGCTGAGGGCGAATATCATGATGACGAGGATGAGGCTGAGGCGAGTTCTACAGCGAGAAACAAGGCCGCTACTGGAGGGTCGATTGCGTAGGGTATTCTCCCTGCAACTTTACAATACGTGCGTAAACTGTGTTTTGATGTTGGAGGATATCATGAATGGATCACGCTTGGATGGCTCGTTTTGCCCACCTTTGGTGCCAGATTGATTTTGGAGTCTGGTGATTGAAGACTGCTTGATACCACTGTTTTCTACGGGGCTGTATTTTTTTTCTTCAGAATGAACGGCTAGATAATGTTGACAAGAGGACCGGCAATGCTTGCCCTGTTAGTGCTTATATTGTGGATACTAGAAATCGAGAATGGAGTGCTTGTAGAGGTGGAGTTCATCCACCATGGCATTCATTCTAATACACACTGGATATCCGTAACAACGGGAGCGAATCTGAGTGGTTTTGTCAGTTACTTATCCGAGAAGCAGATCGCCAATCCACTACTTATGGTATTTGTGATGTTACAACCGTATATGCCACCGAAATTATCTGACAAACCTAAGGTTTACAATAGTGATTGAGGCTCTCTGTCCATCATTATGAACAAGGGAACGTAGATTCTTCCCTTCAGTCATCGTAAAATCAAAGTTAAAAAATATTTAGATGCCTTAAAATGAGGGCGTATAGCACTTAAAACGAGTTATGAGCACACGGATAAAGCGAAGCCGATGGCAAGCAATTAACAAGAAACCATGCGCCAACCACTGGCGCCTTCTCCCCGGAATAATCCTTCTGGTAATTGATAACATCATGGAATTATTCGAAGTTGAACTCTCGCTGTTCCGCCTCCTAGTTGTCGATGCTTCTAGTGATAGCGACGAGAAGCCGCTGTCAGTTCTGGCAAGGGAGGGCCCACGGAGCAGAATGGCCATAACGGCGCCGCTCTTGAGATGTTAATTGCGACATATCCACATAGGCCTGATAGGAGAGAAGGAGCTTGACGAAGGCGGTGCGTTGTTATGTCGGCGCTTTGCTCATAGCTAGATGTAAAGGGGTTCTCTTCCGTGTCGAAAAATCGGATGCCTCGATGTCTGCTCCATTTTCGAGAAGAATTACCGCAGGATCAAGCGACGCACTTTCTGCGGCGAAATGGAGAGCTGTCTTTCCGGCTGGACACCTGCTATTCAGATCTATCCGTCCTCTTTCGTTTTGGTGGAATAGTACTTTCAAGACATCCACGGCTAAGCTTTGAACCGCATAATGTAGAACACCCCATCCATTGTTATCCCTGACCGATACGTCTGAACCCTTGCGGAGGAGGAAGCTAACTGTAGTTGATTGATTTGCCTCAATTGCTTTCAGAAGAGGCGTCGCTCCATCCTTATCTCAGCATTCGAGCGAGGCGTTAAGACTAATTGGCAACTCAATCATGTTGGTACTGCCTTTAGAAGCGGCCTGGTGCAGAGCAGTAGACTTGCTATGTGTCGTTCCGTTGACCTCTGCCCCTTTGTCAATAAGCCTCCGAACAGTGATATCGAATTCCACCTCGACGGCATGCATTAAAGGCGTCCTATCCTTCCTACATCTCTGGTGGATGTCAGGGTTTAGGTCTAGGATAGTTTGGAGATGTAACCCATCACGGGAGCGGATCGCGGATACTAGTAGTATCCTTCTGTTAATGTGTTTTGAATTGACATCAACCACCATTTCAGCCTGAGGTGACCAGGCTAGTTTAACCTGTGGCGGAGTTACTGGAGATGTCGACGGGGAAAGAGATCTCGAGTGGATCAAGTCTCGGTAAGCTCCAGCAACAGCACCACGTCCTTGCGCTTTATATACCAGCACGAGAAGTTCGCAGGACGCAAGCCCTTGGGGTCGATGGGGGGTCACGAGTGTAGTTTATTGAAAGCAGATCGGGCCAGTATCTCGGCGTTCTGTAGATCGACGGTGTTTCTATTGCTTAGGTAAATCTTATAATGGATTTCCGCTAATAATTGATGTTGTTTAGCTTTGGTACAAAATTGAGGTGTAAAAGAATCGATTGCTATCCAGAGTCGAGGAAAGGAGTTATATACCTCTTTCCTCCTTGCTTAGCGATTACATAAGCCATGCCTTCTTTACGTATATATAATCTTATAGCAAGCTTGGATTAAGACGGCTGCTGAGTCTCTTTCATTGACGGAATTCGATTCGCTCTTCACAAGTTCTGACATGATGGATAGAGCTGATTGGAGATCATTGTTTTTGATGTATATTTCGGCTAGAAATTGTTGCATCTGCATCCGATTATCGAACGGAATGTTGTAACTGGCTTCGCGCTCCTCAAGGTGGGTAATAACTTCTATCTGCGTCTTCTCGGCTTGCTTGAGTTTTGCCCTGTTGAATTCCTTTTTGGCTCTTATTTGGAAAGTCTCGATTAGACTGTTGAGAATTGGCAGCGGGGTTTTAGAGGTAAGGACGTGAACATCAGGGTACAAGGATTCATTTACTGTTGTAGTAGAAGGACGTCTACTAATTTCGCCGCTTGAAAGTTCCCGATTACTCTCGCTGTCCTCGTAACCGATGCTCTCATGCTGGGATATAAATGATAACTATCGTATTGTCCCATTCGCTAAACAGACTCCGCGTCAGGCTCCCAAGTAGAATATTCCACACGAACGCTCTCCGCTACGTGGAGGGTCTGCCGGAGGGTCCGTATGCCAGTCAAATCTAAACCGGAATGATGGTTGTTGAGTGCCGTATTAATGTTTGATAATACTCTTCTCAAAGCCCAGTCAAGGCAAAACATGACGAGCTAGCTCCGCAGCTTGCCTTGTACGACTGTAGGTCCACGGCTCCCCAAATAATAGCGCTTAGAGTGCAGCGCACCCGCTTTTCAGTGTCAATGCCCTCTGCATACTCTCTACCCAACTATGGATAAAGGCTGCCATAGATTTATCCGCAATTGTAGCGATACACCCTACGGGCACAGGATCAGCTAATTTAGCTCCTTTTAGAAGGGCAAGATTAGCTGTTGAACTGTGAGGAGCAGATGACGATGAGAACTCTGATTCAAAAGGTGGGCTCTACAGCTTTTATATATACACGAGGTGGACGACGATCTTTGCCTCTACGTTACGTAACAGCTGATGTGTCACTCCTGATCTAGATCTTGGCAGAGGTTCAACATTAGCTATCTACGGTCAATCTAACTAAAAGCCCCTTTTTACATCAAATATAACCGAGAGGATTCGTTTGAATACACCAGCTCGATTAGCTCACTTAGGAAATTAGTCTTCATGCTTATTCGTGCCGAGATAACGGCACCCTTAAAAAGACATGCAAATTAGAAAGCTAAGCAAAGTAACTGAAAATTGACTTATTTAGTTAAAGAATAAAAATCAGGGGAAAGCACTTCAGGTATATCAATGCATGAACTAAAGACGCTAAAACTATTGTAATGCTCTACGTGCTAAGTACTAGGAAGAACTTCGCAGATCCCTTGACAAACTCTAAAAGCTAATACAGGGAATTTATTTACCCCAATTCAATGAAATCCAATACTACACTAAATTCGAAACGGCGAGTCTTACACTCGTACTGTTCCAAGGTTCTTGGTCCACATGCACCAGTCCCAACTCCGGCGTGATCGAAATCAACGCGCAGCATGGTCTCTTTAGTCTTCTGTAGCTCGTGAGGGTGCTTTGCGTCGTCGATGGCTCCAGTCTTATAATGCATTGCCGAAAAGTCAAATCCATCCCGGTGAGCTGGGCTCGTTATTCGCACTCCGCGTTTGCTTTCGTCATTTAGAATGGTTGCCCATCGAGTTTCCGTTCTATTGCCGCATTCTTGTGGAAACTCGTAATTTGTGAACATCTCATCACAAGACCGTTCGTATGTTCCTAACTTGATCCAATTTTTGTCCTTATAGCTCTCTCCAGGCCCACGACCATACCATTGAATACGCTCAAAGCCTGGTGCAAGGGGAAGCGTCCATCCTATCCTAGGTAAAGTTGGGGGATAGTGCCCAGAGGGGTTACCTACAACTGATATGTGCATCGACCCAGAGGCATAGAAAATGTACGAAATCTCAAGCTCCATAGCCCATTCTAGCACCGGAGGCGCTAGCCGTGCATGACAAGTGACCGTAACCTGAGATTTGCCGTTCTGGTATTCCCAATTGCATGACTGCACATGTAAGCGCGCAAGCTTGACGAAGAACCGTTCCCAAATGGGTAGGAGAGTTGGTAAGTCGTTGTCTGTGACTGGTCTCCAAAAGTCAAAGCTCATTGGCTGAGAAAGTATAGACTTGCCATGGTAAGAGACACGACAAGGTACGCCGCGGAGAAGGTCAAGTTCTA
This sequence comes from Glonium stellatum, assembly GCA_001692915.1. Taxonomy (NCBI): domain Eukaryota; kingdom Fungi; phylum Ascomycota; class Dothideomycetes; order Gloniales; family Gloniaceae; genus Glonium; species Glonium stellatum. The sequence goes on along the minus strand of KV748891.1, from coordinate 2,954 downwards.
CTTCGAATGTGTGGTCGTTCTCCGGGGCAAGTGTAAGGACACAGTCATCCACAAATGCCTTTCTCCAGATCACTTCAGTCATTCCAGTTTGCATCATATCGGGCCCACTCTGAGTAGAGCGTTCGAGCAGAAGCTGAGACCAGGCGACTTCATGGCCTGCGGATGCCCATTCTTTTCCATTAGCCAACTGGAAGCTAATATCGAGAAATATTTCCTTCGAGGCCGATGAGATATCGTTCTGTATGAGTTCAGGAACTTCAAGTTCGACTGTCTGCTTCAGAATGATAAGGGGGAAATCTAATCTCTCCCAGGATGTAGTCGCAAGCCCGTCTTCAACCCACCTCCACTGACAAACTAACCCTCCTAAGTCGATGAAATCGAATAAGTTGGTAATCACGAGTCGTTCATTACGAAATGAGGACCATTTTACTTGGACAGGAGCATATGCGCTATGAACTTCCGTCATTGCCGGACTGGGTCGATGGTTGGAAAATAGAAGGCCATCTATGACAAAATTGCTATCGTGTAGTTCCTCTTCAAAATCTCCTCCATATCCGTATCCAATTTGTCCATTCCCAAACTTCTTTCTGAGGCCATGATTCGCCCACTCCCAAATAAATCCACCCTGTAAAAGGGATTCTTTGTGAAACATGTCAACATACTCTTTAAGGGCTCCGGGGCTATTTCCCATTGCATGTGCATACTCGCAGAGTATCATAGGTTTTGCTTCAGAAACACCTCTCTCTTGTGAACTCAAGTATCGCTGTATTTCCTCTAGAGAGGGGTACATCTCTGAATGCATATCTGTCACACGGTCTTCTCTGTCAGCTTCATAATGTATGGGTCGTGTAGGGTCCATTTCTCTGATTTTTGCAGCCATAGACACAAAGTTACGGCCAAAGAAAGCCTCGTTACCTAGTGACCAAATGACCACGGATGCATGGTTTTTGTCTCTTGCGACTAGCCTTTGCGCACGATCAACATAGGCATTTTTCCATTTGGGATTATCAGCGAGCCAGCGAGCCCCAGCACGATCCTGTGCAAGCCTCTGGCGCGCCTTTTGGGCTAGCTCTTGTTCAGAAGGACTCATACGACTCAGTTCAACAAGTTCAAACCCATGTGTCTCCAAATCGGCTTCGTCAATGACGTAAAAGCCGAGCTCGTCGCAAACATCGTAGAAACGTGGATCATTTGGCTGATGACAGCAACGGATGGCATTTATGTTGTGTTTCTTCATTAAAATCAGATCCGCTTTCATAAATTCGTAGGGTACAGCACGCCCAAAATCGGGGTGGTGTTCGTGGCGGTTGACTCCTTTGAAGATGATTGATATATTATTAATCGTGAAATTACCGTTGCGCATTTCGATTTGACGAAAGCCAACTTTCTGGGGAACGAAATGCTCTTTGCCGATACTTATTAATGCGTGATACAAATTTGGAGCCTCAGCCGTCCATGGCAGAGCGTTTTTAACGCTGAGCTGCAACTCTACGGATGGGTTCACTACAGAAGTAGTTTGGCCAATCAATTGGTGACGTACGTTGAACAATTGTAAGCAGACTGATTCGCCATTGGTGATGGGAGAAGTCGACGCTCCAGAGATTTGGACCGTGGCTTTCAGCGTTCCATCTCTGGTTTCAGCCGGAGATATAACGGTCTGGATTGTAATGTCGCTGATATGGACCTTCGGGAAGGCAAGCAGCCAGACGTCTCGATAAATTCCGCTCAACCACCACTGGTCCTGATCTTCAAGATATGAGCCGTCGCAAAACTGATACACTTGTACAGCAACCACATTTGCACCCTCGCATATATATCTCGAAATATCAAACTCAGCAGGGTTTCGGGATCCCTGATGATATCCAATCGGTTGTCCATTTAACCATAGGTGGAAAGCCGAATCTACACCCTCAAAACGAAGGCGAAAATGAGAGTTATGCTCGCAAAGGTTTTCTGGGATAATGAAAGTCCTGCGATAGAGTCCAGTTTCATTTGGGTGTGAAGGAATCCTGGGCGGATCCACCGGAAAAGGATACTTAATATTTGTGTATCGAGGCTTCCCGAACCCCTGTAATTGCCACATTCCTGGGACCTGAACTTTGGGCCATGTATCTGTATTAAAATCGGGAACGTGGAAGTCTTCCGGGGTGAGGTAAGGGGACTCCAAGTGTTGGAATTTCCAGAGTCCGCTCAATAGAACTGCAGTTGATTTCAGTTCTGCAAAGCTGAGTGCATCCTCAGTACTTTTGTACGGGAAGAAATAGGATCTCGGAGGAAGTTCGTTGCGCTGGATCACCTCGAGGCATTGCCAATCCGGTACAGTCTGTGGGGGAAATCGGCCGGCCATATTGGCTTGCAATTTTCTACGAAGCTTGTGTGAGTTGTAGTACTCTTGAACTTCATGCAAATCGCTTGCGAAGATGGCGGTTAAGTAAACGTGTGGGATTATTAAACGATGACCTATTACTTATTAGTAGGCTACTAAGATAAGGAGGGATCATAGATCAGACGCGGAGTCTACTCACACAATCAGCAATCAGCACACAAACTCAAACGCTAGAGACATTATTACCGGAGGATTAAGATGAAGTTTACTGCAAGATTGTTCCAGGCGGATAATTTGTTTGCTCGCAAATGTCCGACGGTTTGCTATTGCGGGGTATCCCCCGCTCCTTTTAGTGGGGCTACACAGCAAATGAGTGCTTCCACCGAGTCCGACAACAATCTAATTAGAGCAGCTATGGATACTTCTCCGGTCCCTGCTTACTATTTCAAAGTTAGGATAAATAACCGGATGCTACAGGCCATTGAACATGTGCCTGTGCTGTAAATACAGGAACCTTATCTCCATAACTTCAAAGCTGATACCAAATCAGAAACCACGATGGGGTAGGGTCACGTGGTATATAGTATATATATCGTATAGCTTCAAATAATAAAGGCATCTTTCTCCC
>KV748890.1:20479-53841 GCA_001692915.1 Glonium stellatum | reverse complement strand
ACGATTTGGTGGGGTGCACGAGTTCAGGGGTGTTCGGCTTAACTGTGGATTTACGAGACATAAGGCGTATCCTTCACAAACAATTTGGACGTGCCTTGCTCTCACAGGTTTGCGGCAGTGACGGGCTTACAGCCGAAAGGCTCCGCCTTGACTTTTTGGGGCTCAGCCAGCAGCAACGTTACACGCAATAGGGGAGTCATTATGGGGTTGACACCTTCTACTAGGCGGATTTTATTGCATGCATCTAAGCCTAGGGGCTATTCTGGTTCCGGTGAATCTTCTCAACGTGGCTGTTCGTTTGCATCCTTATTGCGCTCTTTCTCAATTTCCACCAAGTCCTCCTTAGATAACCAGTTGGTAAGCGACGCTTGCTGCGAGTGCTATTACAACAAAAGTGGGAAATTTGAGGACAACCTACGGGTTTTAGCGGCTCGGGTATGCTAAACATATATCTATCGCCAAGTACCTAGCCAGGAAGAGGTCGTGTCAGTCTTGTGCGATAGACAACGCGGGCTGCAAGGCTGCTGGGCGGGGCAACATACGCGGCGCTTAGGGAAGTTATGACCTAGAAACTTCCTTTCCAAGTATGCCTTGAGAGTCTCCCACTTTAGTCTATATACTGGATACATCTCTTGCTTAAGACATTGATGCTTGGGCTTTTCGGCTTGGCTCATGAAACTTGAACTCCTGCTGTTTGTGAATCCTGAGCTGACTGTAGAACTAGTGCCCTTTCGACGCATGGAATACATGGATTGCAATCCGGTATGCGTCACTCTTGGAATGGGGAAGTGGTTTTTAGAAGAAAGGTGGGGGTGGGTCTCGTGTTTCAGGCTGAAAGATGAGCTTTGACTCGGAGTATGTAGTGAGGAATCATACACTGTGGTTATGCGGGCGACCTCCTTTCTAAGGCATTTCGCATGAGCTATCAGGCTGAGATAGAAGGCAACAGCTTCAGCCTTCTGTGCTGGTGACGCTTTGTTGGCTGAATCGATTGGTGAAGCGAAAACCTGCTCCCGCATTTGGAGCTCACCTGCCCGGTATGAATGGGTGTGACGGCAGTGCTGCTTATAATGTTAGCCAATTAAGCTCAACGTGGATGAGTATGAAACATTATCTAGCTGTGCTTGAGCCTCATAACTTCTGTTCTTGGAACGCTTCAGAATATGCACGATAAGCGTTTTGAGGCCTAGTCTGCGAACACGAGTGGCCTTTTTCGTTAATGATAATACTATTTACCGGAGCTTATAGCAAAGCGGCGCTAATTTACGACGTCAATAACTTATTCTAATGATGTCGGATCAAAGTATGCTCTCAATCTTATGTGAAATAGCGAGGTGAGAAATACTAACGCGATATGGTATATTAAGCCCAATAACTTTTCTTTTTTTATTCCCTTGGGTTTCCGCAGTTTATTGGGGTCGAAGAAAAGGCGGATAAGGCTGACCATCACCCTCTTAATTCCCTGACTACCCTGTTAGACCGCCTAGCAAGGAGAAATTCGGGATAGCCTAGGGAGATCTGGGAGGGCCTTGAACTACAGATGAAGGCGTTCGTGAGAAAGTGATGCTGAAGTTCGGGAGATGCTGTAAGCCTCGCATTTTGCGTTGTGATTGCACGTGCGCTGGAAGTCGCGGCGAGAGGATGTTGAACAAGGAGGGCTGATTGCGGGAGGTAGCGTATAATTGGATATGTCTAAGCGCTTTATTTCTGTAAAAACTGTTTCAGCCTTCATCTCTATATTCTTTTATACGGTAGGAGTTTGCATCAGATATCATGGACATTTCTGCAAATATTTGTGCATTCTGGGACTCGCAGGCAACTTTAAATAATGAAAACTGAAGGACATACCATGCTAGCTGAGGCTAGAAATATATGTGCTAGTATCATGCGTAGTAGTCGTCGGCCTGCTATAAATTATAGGAGCTAGAAGCACTCAAATCAGGCTAGCAGTCAGGGATGAGTAGCTCTAAGCTCGTCGTTATTATGTTGAAGATGATATTGTGGATAGTATAACCTTAGACCCTACTACCTAATGAGTAGAGTGGCATTAGGAATTGTGGTACGAGTGAATAGGAGAACATTATAGTTCTAAAGTAGGTCGATTGGTTACTTAAGAGTTTTGCCTGCCGCACACAAATCCAGTCTAGCTCAACCCTTGTGTCCTACAAATAATCCTAGATTCAGACACAACTGGCTACTGGTAATGGTGCTACTCTTCACCACCCTCAGCGTCATCTTCAGACTCTATCTCATTCCACTTGTCTTGATGTTTGCTCTTGCCCTTGCCACCCCTAGTAGGATCTTGAGTAGCGGCGATACCACCAGAAGTAAGGTAGAAGAAAGTTGGCTCTTTGTAATTGTCAATGTGTGTAAAAAATGTATTGAAACTAACCGAATTTTTAGTAAAAAACCAGTGGTTAAAACATTTTACTGTTACTTACTAGTTTCCTTCCTCTTCTTCTCGGAAAATCCGTTCATATATCTCTCTCTGTTTAAAATCCTCGATAACTTGCTCGTACTTATTGAAATCAATCCTTTCCCTTCCGTGCTTCTCTGCCTGATGAGTATTATAGCTGTCGAATACAGGCCGTTCCAGCAATAGGCCAAGACCAGGAACCCTTGGGATGCTTAAATTTACGTCTTTAAATGATTCTGTGATTCTGCTTGTTGGACAACCACATCGTACTACCAGCGCAGCCATGCCGACCATCTTGCGGATTTGGTGCATCATGAAGCTCTGTCCGTGGACTTTTAAGCTTAACCATTCGGTGCCGTTGATCATTATAGGTTTCTCGCCAATCGTAAATGATTTAATATGTCTCTTCGCGGATGGATCCTTGAACCTTTTCAACGTCGTGTAATTATGATAGTTTTTGGTTCCAAGGTATCGGTCAAGGACTTCTTGAAGACGTGCTATTCGAGCTGGTGAGATACGGTAAGATTTCCTGGCATTTATGTATGCTTTCTTTAGAGGTTTCATGGCGGCCTCAAGAGCCTTCTTTTCAGGTGTCGAATCCGGAAGGGGAACGACACCACCGACGCCACTGACTTGAATGCCCGCTCCGCCGGCGTTAGCAGTTTGATAGTGAGGATTGGTTTCACTGTTGAGATCAGAGGCACTCGAAGTTCCTTTGACGTCACCTTCAGCGCCAGGCCGAGCCTCCTCAATTTTGGCGGCCTCGGTTGTTTGTCGTGGTGCATCCAAGCTCGGTTCTCCTTTTACTTCTTCCAGAGCATGAGCTTCTTGTGATATTTCACTATTAGGATTTTCGATAGTTTTAGTCGGCTGGCTCTTGTCGGCTTTTGGTCTGATAGTAGTACGCGGACCGCCTTCCTCTATCCCATCAACTTCGTATAGCGCTTTCTCTATCAAAAGTCTTATAGACCCATCCAAAGTTTCGAGTATAGGCTTGATGTGATTTTCTTCCACTTCAGGCCAGAAATGGGCAACTTCTTCTTGCCGCTTGTTGTATTCCTCCAGCTCACTAGCCTTTTCCGCCAATTCGACGAGCTTCTTTCCCAGAAAGCTTGAAGGGTGTGGAGGAAGGAATGAATGTGATGGTATCAGGTATTCGTACCACCGTGAGTCACATGCTTGATAGCAGCTAAAGGCGCCTGTCGTTCGTTCGATACCCCATATCCTGATTTGTGGGGAAAGGTGGCTATTTATCCTTTCGACGATATCCTCGTCTTCAATAATCAGTTTTAAGGAAATTACGTTGCCAGCAGCATGAACTCCTTTATCCGTTCTTGCGCAGCGCACGAGCGAGGATTTTTTGGGGTCGTCTGCATTGGCTTTTGAGATGGCTCCAGCGGCCACGAAAGCTGTAAAGAGGTCACCCTCGATCGTTTTTTGAGTAGTGTCTCTTGTAGTAAGTTAGTACAATCACTTCTACGTAGGGTGGTCTTGATGTTCACATTTGCATCCCCTTGTAGCCAGTTCCAGAGTATCCAAGCAGCACAGCAACTTTGCGTTTTGGTTTTCTCTCCTCGGCGTCAATCTCATCCTTAGAGAATGCAGAGGGTAGGACTGAGTCAACTTTCTTGCCATCCTCTTCTATTTTTCGTCGCTTTGACTGCTCGGCTTCGTTACGGCCTCTTCTGTCTAGTTGCTCGCGGCTTGCTCAGTTAGATTTGCACTTCAATAGGGCAGTTGGTTCGTTACAAGTGATCCCGACGTCCCAGATTCTTTTTCTTATCTCCACCGCGACTGCCATGTTGCAACTTTCCCTTGACTTCCCATTTGCGCTTTCTGTCGTTCCCGCCTGGTCCCCCGCGCTGTTGGTCTGGGACGTTTTCGCCAATTGACTTGTTGCGCGCGGATTCAGGAGCTTCGTTTTCTGTAGGTTTAGAGTCCATTGTGGCCTTCGAAATAGCACCCCAGGAGTTTTTAGGAATCTCCCCGGCGATGGCCAGAGGGGCATCTGCAAATTGTGCTGTAGAAGAATTTGGCGCTGAACATTAGCCTTCGGAGGTTCCATCGCGGATTTTCGTCGAGTCCTCCCTTAGCTTTGGGCAGAATCGCATACCGCCAAACTTACCGCAATAATAGGGCTGATTAACAATGGAATTTGAAATGCGGTTTCCTCTGCCTTGAACCCACCTCACTCACCGTCTTCTCATCGTTGACCGTCAAATAATCTGTATCGGATGAGCAATTTAGCATCTACGGAGTGCTGAACCTCTGAAGAGCAGCCATGGATCCCGTGGAGCTTGCGCGAGTCTTCGTTAAGACAGTTGTGCGCATGTTTTACGAGACTGAGCACGTCGTAGTTATCGATGCGCTTGTATTCCATGGAGCGTGCGTCCAAATGCACATTCTAATGCATAAAACCCTAGCTAATGAGTCCCAGGCTGTCACTTGCTGACGTTGCCATGGTCTTGGACTATGGCAAGCAACTCAAGACGGCTCAGAAACTCTGTGGTAAACTGAAAGAAGGCGGACTTGTTTCGGTGTAAGTGTGTAGCTATCTTAAAAAGTGTATTTGCCTGACTTCTTTAGATTTGCTCGCCCTGAACTCCGTGATGGGGCAATGAAAGCCATTACTCGAGAATACTACTACGTCGACTATCGCCGAGCCATTGATGCAACCAAATATCGGATACATATGCTGGATGAGAGAATAAAGGATCATAGCAAGCCGACGCAAGAAAAGAAGGAGTTTTTTTGTCAACAATGCAAATCCCAATGGACAACGATGGAGGTTTTGGACAAGATAGATCCTCTAGGACGCGAAAGCGGGTTTCTTTGCAAACAATGCGATCATCCTCTTGATTCTATCCACAGTACACGGGATGCTGAGCCAGAGAACGATGATACGCCCGCGAAATTCAACAGGCAATTTGCGAGCCTTTTGAAACTGATGCAAGAAATTGATCAAGTCACCATCCCGGCCATAGAAGGGGAAGAAGCCGTACAGCGTGCGATTGAGCTGCCTCGTGACAATGAGATTAATCCAGCCGCGAAGCATGAGCCAGTAGCAATGCAGACAGTTCGTCCTACGGCCGTGAAAGGTATTGCCACCGGTCCCGAGAAGATCGAGATCTCTATCGCTACAGACAAGGAGTACACGGAGGCAGAGAGAGCTGCAGAAGCTCAGAGAAACGCTCAAATTGCCAAACAGAACCAGCTCCCTGAATGGCATGTTAAATCGACTGTAGACAACAAGGAGTATACTACGGGTGCAACTAGCTCCACGCTTCCAGTTAATGGGGCTGATACGCCTTCATACAAGTTGGAGCCTGAAGATGACGTTAAGAAGACCGGAGATCCAACGCTGGATGCTTACTTTGAGCAATTGAAAGCAGAGCAGGAACGACAGGCTAAGGAGGCCCAAGAAGAGGAGGAGGAAGAAGATGAAGAAGACGATGAGTTTGAGGATGTAGTTGCTATGGGAACGAATGGTATTCCAGATGCGAAAAGGATAAAGGTAGAATCACCTGTCCCGAAGGTCGAACTGGCTTCTCCCGCTGGAGTACTGTCTCCCCCAGCTCCAGGAGAAGAATCTGATGAGGATGAGTTTGAAGACGCTATTTGAATTCTGCTGCATACAGCGATGGCGTTGCGGTGATCTTTGGAGTTATATACCTTTCGCTGGGAATGAGCATTTATTGGCGTAATAGATAAGCTTGAGGGAGCGAAAAGGCAGTTTAAAAGTGCGATGTCTGTTGCACAATTGTATCAATAGCTTGCAAAAAACTATCAATATAAATGTTTGCTTCGAAATATTAATTATACTACGTCTTCTTAAAGCTCATCAAAGGATATTAGTCCGCCAGCCCTATGAAGGCATATTGAATTTTAGCGAGCATCACAGCCCACTTCCCCACCATCAACATCGTAAACTCCCTAGTGACTTGTGCATGCGTCAGAAATCAAGGGATTGCTGACCTATCAAGTGCGATCCGATACATCGTTTTTCGCATGGAGCAATCATAGCGCAAACTCAACCATGGCCGCAGCAATCTCTACTGCTGCAAATTCCCTTTCGACACTCCTCCGCCAGACCACCATCGACGACCATGAAGAGGTGCTAAAGGCCGCCAATGCCACACTCAAGAAGACAAAGGCGGATATAGAAGCACAGCATGTCAAGGTTGTAGCACTTTTGAACCTGGAAAGATACGAGGATGTGCTTAGGGTTTTTGAGGAGGGCGGGGATCGGTTGAAAGAGAAGGCAAAGTTGGAATATGCATATGCGCTGTACAGGGCTGGACATCAGGTAGAGGCAGTGAAAATTGCAGAGGCTGTAGATGCTGGGCGTGGGATGAAGCATGTTCTGGCCCAGGCGGTAGGGTTTGGCGCTGTCAGACGTGCTGACATCTGGTTAATGATTGATACAGGCATACCGGAAAGAAAACTTCGAGCAGGCAGCGGAAATTTATAGACAACTGTCAGGCAAACAAGCTGCTGTTGAGGACGAAGAAAATGACCTTAGGATCAACAGCGGAGCTGTGGACGCACAATTAGAGTGGGTAGGGCTCGGGCATTTGGCGCAGACGAAGAAGCCAGCGAGGGAGGATATGGAAGCTTTTGAGACAGCATACAATGCAGCTTGTGGAAGCTTATCAAGAGGAGAGTTAGGACAAGGAGAGATCCTGTTGAAAAGAGCAAAGGGTTAGTGGACCCCCTTCCGTGAGCCTTGACTCGATATGGTAGCTAACTCGAGGCGTAGATCTATGTAATGCCTTGGAGGACCTCACAGAAGTCGAGAAAAAGGCAGAGTTGTTACCTATAATTGTGCAACAGGTGTATGTCCTTATTCAACTGGGCAAGGTCGACGAAGCGGAGGAGCTTTGCACAAATATCCCATTTGCGGAGTAGGTTTACAAAAAGGCAGCATGTCTTGCCTGATGACTGATGTGCTATAGAATTCGTGAACTCTCAACCCGACACATTGCTCAGGTTAACTCCTTATCAGCATCAAAGGTTCATACGAACCCTTATCTATCACACCGTCTCTTCCATTCTACACCAAAGCGCGACAAGACCGACCAGCATTTTAAATTTCAGTCGAATATTCTCCACCAGGATGAGTATATAATAGATTTATTATCACAGAAGTACGCCGGCGTAGCCAACTCTACCGCAACCTATATCTCTAAGCGTCCATCTCCAACTGTATCTCCGGACGTAAACTCCGTTGCTGTACTTAATGCGGCTGCACACGCGCATAATACAATTGGCAAAACAGCTTTAAAAGAAATCATTCCTCTCCTTGAGAAACGGCCTAACGATGTCGGCCTTTTACTCACAATTGCTCACCTCTACATCTTAACAAATAACCACGCTGCCGCTGTCAACCTCCTCGAAACCTTCTTCAAACGGCTCGAGCAATCAGCCACACCATCCGACCTCGACGTCCGCTTCGCTCCTGGCCTCATTGGCATCCTGGTTTCCCTCTATGCCCTGCAAGGCCGGAAATCGCAACGTAAATCTGAACTCGCAAAAGCAGCGAGCTACTGGCGACACAAGTCGAAAAATCCCCCAAAGGCTCTAATGAGAGCGGCTGGTGCTGCCCTATTAGAAAGCCAGAACCCAGACGACTTAGCTGGCGCGGGCGAGATCTTCGCCGCATTATACCAGCAGGATCGCTCGGATCGCGCCGCTGTAGCTGGCCTGGTTGCTGCATATGCAATCACGGATCCATCAAAACTCAACTCAGAGCTTGTCGGCTCGCTCCCACCCGTCCAGCGCCTCGCAGCAAATATCAACACTGCGGCGCTCGAAGACGCAGGCGTTGCAGTGCCGCCCACGGTGCCAGTGTTGGGAAGTAAGAAGCGGAGCGCGGCGGAGAAGGCTAAACCAGTGAAAATGAAGAGAATTAGGAAGAGCCACATGCCGAAGGATTTTGACCCCAACAGGAGGATGGATCCGGAGAGGTGGTTGCCGATGCGGGATCGCAGTTATTATAGGCCCAAGGGACGGAAGGGTAAGCAGAAACTCGCGGGGCTCACACAGGGAGGCGCGGTGAGCGAGGAAAAGGAGAAGGCGGTGAGTGAGCCGAAGGCAGGTGGTGGGGGAGGAGGGGCCGCAAAGAAGAAGAAAGGTAAAGGGAAGGGTGGGAAGTGGTAGGCTAGATGTTGGCCTATCGTAGTTATGATATTGACAGCAACTGTGGGGATGTGGTATCCCCGTGGACTCTAAAAACCGAATCTGAATGCAAAATATTTGCCGCATCCAGGGTCGAAAGGCAATCTTGATTACACCTTGATTATTCGGGCAGCGATGCCCGTAATGTATTATGGTAGGACAATTTGTATCACTCTACGGGCCGGCGCCACCGGCCTAGCCCTTCTTCTTCCTCTTTCCCTTCCCCTCATTGCTATCAACCTCATCTCTCTTCCAATCTCCACCCCCCTCAGTCAAGATCCTCGTCCCTAGCCACCCACTTCCCACTCCATCATTCAGCATCCCCTCTCTCAGCCACGGCACCTCAACCACTCCGAGCTGGTCCCGCACATACTGCACTAGCATGTTGGCCCCCGGAGCTCCCTCCATAATCCCCAGCGCGCCTACTCGCGGTAGGTGAAGTGAGCTCGCCAACCGCGTCTCCGCAGCGGACGAGAGGAGGACTACACGTGTTGCAGGAAGAGATGGGTGAGCGAGAGAAGCAAGATGCGTTAGTAGTGGGAAGTGTGCATGCGGAAGGGAAGAGGGTGGGGAAGGGTGTGGGAGGATGAGGAGGGAGATATGTGCAGGCGTTGGGGCTGCTGTGGCGGCAGCATCGATTGGGGGACGTGGCTTTGGAGCGTCATGGTCTGGTTGGATGGAGTGTGGAGTGGAAAGTGCAGCAAGTGATTCAAGATGGCGGGTTGTACTGTTGAGACCAATGGTGATGTGGGTGGAGAGGGTGGGGACTGGAGGCAGAGGAACAGATGATCCTGGAGAGGGGGCGCGTTTACGCTTCTTGCCTTTCGAGGGAACGACGTGGGTCTGGCGGTGACGGCCAAGAAGTACGAGAAGGCTGCAAGGTCAGTTGAGGTAATGTAGTGAGATAAAGAGCAATTGGCGGGTGACGGGTGACAGGTGACGGGTAACATGTAATGGGAAGGCCACGACGGGATTGGGCAATATGATGGGCGTAGTGTTTAATGAAATATGAAATATGAAATACGAAATATGACTTTTGATACATTCAATTTACAAAAAGTGTAGTAGCATTCAAGGTGAGGGAGTTTAAAGTCGGATCTCACGGGCAAGGCATGAACAAACTATTAATAGAGACGACGCGGAATTAAGCAATAGGTTAGACTAGGAGATGAACATAGCCTAAAAGTATGAGAGAGACACTAAAGACAAGAAAGGCTCGATGCATGGGAGAGATTTGAAATATAAGAAAGAATTGTGCTTGATTGGGAGGAAGTCTCCTTACTTGCAGAGCATATCCAAGATGATGTCATGGTCCTTCGAGGTGATTTGCGGCCTAGAAGAGAACAACGTTAATCTAGCAAGACTGCATGTTGAGTGGTTAGCCCACCATGTAGCTGCAGTGAATGGCGAATCGACCTTAAAGACCTGCTTTGGACCCTTCTTTAACGGTGCTCCGCCAGGAGCCATGGCCAACAAGATGGCCAACGATTGCGGCGGTACAGTTTTAGCTGTAGGAAAAGGCCAGCAGTACTAGTATTGATGCAGCTGTGCGAGCTTCCACAGCCGACGCTGGCCGGAACTGTGGGCTTCTGGAACTGTTTGCCGGGTGGGGACGGTGCGGAAGAGCAAGTTTGGATATGGACGACGCAGGAGAAAAGCTGGTCAGACAGAGTGTTTGATGGCTGGGCGGTGCGTCTGGAGCGGCGGGATGAAGTGTGCTGACGCAGCTACAGCTAGCTCGATCGAGGTATTGGCGATAGCGACTGTACCTGCTCGTGATGAGCGCCTTGGTGTTGAGTTTTTCGCAGCACGGGCCAAGGTGGACCAATAAGCAGCGCGTGCCCCACGAATGACGTCCTGTTTGAACCTAGCGTGGCGCTAATGTTATCGAGCTGCGCACCAAGCACCGACTCCCGCCGGCAAGCCCAAGCTCTCGTGAAAGTGCCATTCTGCCCCACGACGCGTTGCTGCAAATCAACCATCACCACAAAATTCCCCTCCCCGGCCAACCAGCTCGGCCTCTATTACAGAACCTTCTCTCGCCTGGTCTTCTTCGCTCCTGCAGCAAGCTCCATGGTGCTGCTGTGGCGCTGCAATTATTCCCTCCTGCCATTGCCATTGCCATTGCCTGTCTAGGCTGCCGTCCCAGTACCCACCTAGCCTTTTCCTTCCCCAGAACGCAGCCTTGCCTGCCTCATTCACCAGCTGCGGAAGGCCTTCGCCTGCCTCTCCCTCTTGGAGCGCTCCGCATACTCATCAAACTTTCCTCCACTAACCTGCTGACTCATGAATGAGGATGATCTGATGGAGTCTGTTGACCTCACACAAACTTCCGGCACCTCCAGTCCTCCCCGCCGCGACTCCATGGAAGACGCTGACTCTTCGCTGACCCGTAAACGACCACGCCTTGACAGTGGCAGTAGAGCTACACGAAGCATGTCAGCAGATGTGACAGCCAACGGCCCACAGCCTGGAAACACCACCGCCGAGTCCGTCGAAGTTACAATCAATGTTCGATCGCAGCCTCCCTCCTCTGAAGCAGGCAGCTCTGGCGATACCTCCAACGTTGCTCCAGAGCCTACCTTAACAAGTATTGATACCCCTTCGCCGCCCTTGATCGTTGACCAAGGAGACCCAGCCAGTGTTGAAAACACGTCGGCAGATAGCCCGCCAGTTGTGGAGATTGAACTAGACGATGACACTGAGGAGGGAATGGATGACTATATGGGACAACACGTCATCCAAATTGACGGTGAAGATGAATCGCCGGCAGACTTCTTTGAGCAATTTCCCTACGTCGCGCGATACACGATTCTGGGCGCCATGCGTGCCATCACAGAGCATATTCAAGGAGGTATGGCCAAAGCCTTCTAAAAACCCACTTCAAGGGTATCTCAATCTTCCTATTGATATTAATGCCTATCCAGCGACTCCAATTGAAGCACCAGCCCTTCCCGGCGTTACCCATTGGCTTGATATTGCACCCGATCGTCATTCCAACTGGCGAGCTATCTACGTTGACCAACCGAGCATCTGGGATGAACTGTCATCTATATTCACAAGAGTACTTCAACGGCGGTACGGATAAATCTTCTTTACTTATCTACAAGTTCCGCTTACATGAACAGATATCCTTTCGGCGATGAGTTTTGTACTCCAGGTGAGACTGAAGAAAGCATCATATTCAGCCTTCTCAGAAGCTATGTGAGGCTCTGTGCACGACTTCTGCACATTGATGCCGAAATCCTAAGCCGTTTTACCAGCGAAGCTCCAGTAGACCACCATCTGCTGTGTCTGAAGCACTTGAAGGCATTAAACGCCGTCCTTCGTGCAGAGGGTGCAGCACTTTTCCGTCTTCTCGCTAAAGACTATAACGTTGATATTCGAATCATGGGTTTGTCACTTGTAAGACACTTTATCAAACCAGCAACAAACGGCTTGCATTACTTAGCTCAGTTTGCAGAGCTAGCATGGGCCAAGGTTCAAGGTACTACTAGGAACCATATTGCAACAAACGTCCTACAGCTCCTAGAATGTATAGGTTGGAGTATCATCGACATTCCCACTCCGGAAACTGGCGTCGACCGAACCAAATTCTCTCGTACTGCTCTGCGAGTCTTTCGGAAATTCGATGGAGATCTGCAAGTAGCCGGGAAGATTCTTGATGTTGGCTTCAACCGCGACATGGTACTGCTGTGTGCAAAACTTCTGCACTGCCTCGTTACAATAGACGACCAGACTGCCCAAGATCTGGCTGAGGAATTCCTAGAAAAATCCCAGAGCCAATCAATGGAATCCGGTACTATTCAAAGCATTGATACAAAAGCCAGAGCTATTGCCGCCCGACATGAGCCTCAATTTTTGCCCGCCTTAATATCCAACGCTTGGAAGTTCAAATTGCTTAAGAAATATATTTTGAAAGGCCGAATGGAGCTACGTGTCATGTGCATTGGTACCATGGACTCTGAATTGGTCGAGATCTGGAAAGAATATAATGGCTCTGAGAAAGGAACAAACCATCCAGTTATGCAGTACCTTGCCGAGTTTTTGCTTCGAGAGAAAGTCATCGATTATATCATTGGAGTTGACTCCCATCCACAGCTAATCTCACGCAGCGGCAACATCGTTGGCTTTCTTGTTGTCACTCACCGGTATACAGAAGCACAAACTGACGCCATCTGGGAGACTGTTTCTACCAGCCCAGACCCCCGAGTAGTTTCTGCTACAATTGTAATGCTCAGGAACATTGTAAATCTCATGGATACCCCAGAACTTCTCTACATTTGTGCCAAACTCTACGAGCTGCCAATTGAGGCTTATACCTTGGAAATACTGAGATTCTGTCGAGATGTCAGCCCAAGGATTCAACAAAGATTTAAGGACTGGTCCACTGTAGATTATAGGTCGAGACCTTCTCAGCTCTGCGTACGGCTGATCCAGGATACGGCGCCAAGTAGAGCCTCCACCAAGCTGATTAATACTTTGCACCTCGAAGCATCCGACCAATTACGTACCCTTGCACCTTCAGTAGGCCTCTACGAACGTGAAAAGATTTATGAATCTTGCGTCCGAGACATTAAAAACAAAACGGACAAGGCAACAGGAAGTGCACATGCTATCCATATACTTTGTTACACATCATCTCCGGAGGATACAATTCTACTAACTGAAACATTCGACTTGGCACGATATTTGATCCCGGAACTTTGCGCATTTGTCCAAACTGAAAGGACCCAAGAACCAAGTCCGTTTCAAACGGCCGCCATGCAATACCGTCTGGATCTAATAGCGTACATTATTGCATGGAATGCTAAATCTGTGCCATTAGAGCTATACGGTGCGCTCTGGGATCATCTTGTAGGAAAATATGCCTTGGACAACTCCATTCGCGACATTGCTTGGTCTAGGTTAACTGAAGCGGCTAAGTTCAAGCCCTCCAACGTTTTTTGCAGTCGCCTGATCTCCGATCATATTCCGAAACTAGAGCCCGATTTCTTCACATATGGTCTCTACGATTTTATTCATCACATCACTCTACCGTTGATGAAGAAGAAGATGGTTTCCCAGATCAACGGCGGCGAGCTTCTGGAGGTTCCAGGAGCTAATCTTCTGTGGCGTTTGATACTAAAAGCACCTCCTGGAACCATCGAAGATCATTCCGCAACCCTATTGGCCACACGATACATCGAGGTCTATCGTTGTAAAGGCGTTTCCTTTGATGAACTAGAGGATGCACATGTTGCACTTGTAGAGCAATGCACAGAACGACTCTTATCGTCCTACCGCGTCCTCAGATTTGGTGCTAATGGGGCTGGGGTAGGAGAAGGCGAGTCAATGGCAGTCGTGCCTTCTGATGATGAGCTTCGTAACCACGAACTCCGTTTTACCCGCACGTTGCTGTTCGAAAAGTTGTTCCTGCAGTTGATTAGAACAAAGCCCGAGTTCACTCGTGCCCGGCGATCTGATTCAAAATGTGAGCCTTGCGAGCCTGAAACGATTCGTGGAGATCCTGTAGAAATTAGATTCCAGGTCTTTGGTGGTGCGACGAGTGAAAGACAAGCTCTCATTATGGGCAAAGAGGATACCTTCCAGGAACTTCATGAACGCCTCGGCCGTTTGACTGGCTTTTCTAAATTAACGCTTATTGTTGGAGGCAAAAAGCTCGCGCTTCAAGAGTGGGCCGATAAACAAATTGGGGAAATTGAGGGCATTACCTGGATACTCGTTAGCAAGGTAGCGGGTGCAGAGCCTATACAGCCGGAAAGCGGGCCCAACGCTAACTGCTCCGCCTTCGAAACTACTGTTCTAAAGCATTTTGAAGAATTGTACGCATGCATGGATTCAGAAGATGATATAAGCGAGGCGGTTTGTTATCCCTGAGTGGAAACCGGTACAAAAGGCTGACGAACCATCAGATCTTTGACTTCCTTTGCCTATTCGCACCGCGTGAGAGGATCGCCGAGGCGGTTGCGTCGGGTAGTGCATCTGCCCGGGACATATTCCCACCAGGAAAGGTTTTTCAAGCAAAATACGCCGCGCTTGCCCTCCAGAGTCGGCTCCGAACCCAATTAAACAAGGTAGATCTAGTTCGTCAAAGCGATTAACTCTAGGTTAGCTCACTCACAACTTCTAGGGTATTGTCGATGAAGCTTTCCTCTCCAATACGATTCAACTCTTAGATCGCGCTATCCTCAATAGCGACTTAATCAGTCCTTCTTTAACAGGCAGACATGATGTTTCTCTTGCATCATTATTGATAACTGTACTTTTAGGCTTTCTAAAAGGTATTCTTGATCTTTCCAACACTATATTTTGTTGAAGCGGTTTCCTAACATCAGGCAGAGCGTCCTCTCCAAGATCTTTCGGCGCACTACTTCTCCGACGAAGCACTGCTAGTAGAGCGTCTGCTATCTGTTTTATACAAAGCTCTTGAGACGGAAACCGAGAATATACGCGTGGTATGCGACTGTTACGCCACAATACTTGAAGCTTCTCTGCACTCTAGAAAGGTGTGGGAAGCCTTTGTCTGCAGAGAGGATATTCGAGGATTACACAAAACCCTCCTTCTTGTTGATTTGAGAGTCACCCTACGCCATGGCATTGTTCAATCAATTGCGTCGGTCTGTGGGGGTGACTTACCGTCGTACGTCAAGTTTTGATCATTATAGCTTTATCTTTTCGGAATCTAATTTCATTACCCTAGGACTTCACCTCTAAGCGGAAGCGAACTCGCCGCATTTTATTGGAAAGTCATCTCCTCCATTCTGCCAGACACTGTGCAATGGTCTACCCAGTCTGCACAACTGTTTGGCATTGCAGAGCAGGTTTTCAGAAGAAACGACGAAAGCGATCGAGATGAAAACGCCCTTCGAGTGTTCTTGTCTACCTGGAGCGGTTTATTATTGAATTACGAGCATGAAGAGGCTAGTTTATTCATCATTTATGAGACAACATATGCTAACAGTATTGATCAGTTTGTCGGTCGAGACGATGTTGATATCGTCGTCATGGGATTTACAAAGCTCCTTCTCTGCTGCATTCAGTCACTCAAATCGTTCAAGAAACCCTTAAGCGTTGGGTAATCAGGCAATATCCCACACAGGAACAAGCGCTAACCCTCTATTAGACGTCTCATGGAAGACATCTTTGTCAAATTCCTCTTTCCCCCGTATGTCGATGTTACGCTGGAGGAACACCCAAACGATCATATTGAACTTCCGGTCCTCGAGAGTTCAACACGAAAGGAATTGTACGACCTGATTCTAGGGTTGTGCGAGGATAAAAATAGCTACAACATGCTCCTTGAACTTACCCAAGGACTAGTTGATGACGGTACGTTTACACCACCGTATCAACATGCTTTTTACCAACACAACCAAGAAGAGTCAATGTCCGTGAAGTCTTACTCTATCGACCGTACAAACGAAATCCGATCACCTACGGGCTATGTAGGGCTGACAAACCCTCGAGCCATCTGTTACATGAACTCTCTCCTCACTCAGCTTTTTATGAACTTGAATTTCCGTAGGTTTGTTCTTGACGTCAAAGTCGCGGATGCAGGTGGCTCTCAGAGATTACTTTCAGACACACAGCGCCTCTTTGCTATTATGCAAAATACTTTCCGCAAAGCTGCAGACCCCCGCGACTTTGCCGCTTGTGTTAAAGGCCTTAATAACGAACCAATTGACATCAACATCCAGATGGACGCTGACGAGTTTTATAATCTGCTGTTCGATCAATGGGAAGGCCAGATGCTCTCTCAGGAAACCAAACAGCTTTTTCGTTCATTCTACGGCGGTCATACTGTCAACCAAATCAAATCCAAGGAATGCGAACATGTTTCTGAAAGAGTTGAAGGATTCTTCGTAATCCAATGTGACGTTCAAGGAAAAGCTACGCTACAAGAAAGCCTGCAGTCGTTTGTAGAAGGCGATGTCATGGAAGGAGGTTCGTTTGGTTTACTTGTTATCGCCCAAGCTTCCGCCTCTAACTTTGAATAGATAACAAATACAAGTGTGAGTCATGCGGCGGCAAACTCGTCAATGCGGTAAAACGGTATGTGTGTTTTTTGTATAGCCGTTTCTTAGCTAACCTTTTACTAGCACATGCCTGAAGGATGTACCCGACAACTTGATCTTTCACCTTAAAAGATTTGATTTTGATTTGATAGATATGAGAAGAACTAAGATCAACGACCATTTCGAATTCCCAAACCGGATCGATGTCAGCCCTTATAATGTTGAGCATCTTAGTAACCCGGAAAATCCCCGTCAAGAAGATATCTTTGAGCTTGTTGGCGTCCTTGTTCATCAAGGCAACTCCGAAAATGGTCACTACTACTCCTTTATTCGTGAACGTCCGTCTGCATCTGGCAGCTCGACAACCTGGCTGGAATTTAACGATCGCGACGTTAGCGAATTTGATCCAAGCCAAATAGCGCATCAGGCTTATGGGGGCTGGTATGATGACCAGTTCCAAAGGCAGCAAAAGCAATTCAGCGCATACATGCTCTTCTACCAAAGGAAATCGGCCATGGATGCAGACTACCAGAAATACGTCAGTTCGCCACACGCAGGACCGCCCAAGGTCCTTGTTCCGGTCGAGCTTGAAGCAGATATTGCCGCCGATAACGAAATCTTCATTCGGGATTACTCTCTGTACGATCCGAATCACTCACGCTTCATACGACAAATGCTATCAACTCTCAGGACCGTGAACAATGGAATATGCTCCGAGGACCATAAACAGGAAAAATTGGCTCTCGGGATAGCCCTTGAACATGTCAACCAAGTCATCAGTCGTTTGAGAGACATTGCGAACTTTGATGAAATCATAATACAGCTAAAGAAGACTGTTCAATCTTGCACAAAGTGCTGCAAGATTGCGGTGGATTGGATGTGTAGCCGTGAGTATGCGCTTGCGGGTCTTCTCTTACGATGTCCTCACATCAAAGTCCGAGCGCAAATACGCGCCTTCCTGCTTGACTGTCTAAACTTTCTTCGAGAAAAGGATCCTATACTCTATGGCGTCGATGTGTTCGATTCAGAACCTGAAAACGAACTGGCTGCTAGCGATAATGGTGCTCTCGCCGTTATAGCTACACGCTTGCGCCTTGTAGGCCAACACACAACACTCGGAACGCGCGGTTGGGATGATTACTATCTGACTCTCTGCCAATTGAGCAATATGGGTCCGCATGAGACAGCAGCGGTACTGAATAACGATATTCTGGTCTTCTGCCTTGAGGTCCTCTGTATGCACGCCGACCCCTTCATCAAACATCGATATTTGAACTTGTGGCGGCTAGTCGAAAAGAAGAAAGCGATTTATAACCGATTGATTGAGCTTGTCTACTATCTACTATCCAAAATTGATTTACGCATGGAACCAGCCGCCGATGGCGAGGAGCGACTGGAGAGATTTGATCGCTCCACATCGAAATTCCCACTAACAGTAAATGAGAAGAGCCTTCTCACACTATGGAATGAGGAAGACAAAGCTTTCACAGCTCTCGGCAAGATGATCGAAAGTTTCGACCTATCGAAATCAGACCGGTGGTACCCTGGCGAAATATTAAAGCTCATGCTGAACACTGACGAGGAAAATATTCTTCGAGGCTTGTATACAACTATTTCAGAGGGCATCTCATGTCTTTCGGCACCGTACGCTGAACCCTACGTCCGATCTGCCATTTATTATTGCTCGGCTTGTCCAACCTCGACCGATGCCTTCGGGATCATCCGTTGCGTATCGAGATCCACAGAACAGCTGAGCAATATAGGTGGAGATACTCATCTGCACTTCTTTCACCAACTAACCTCAGTCCAAAATGAAGAAATCGCCGCCGAAAAGGGCCCTGATTGGTTTTTTGACCAAGCCATCTTATTCTCGCGGCAATGGGGTATCGCACTGCTTATGTTCGACGATGAGATTCTCCGTAAAAATGCCGCTGCACTCCTGGAGTATCTTTTCATACGTGCGACGCCTCCAATCATGACTTCAGAGCGTTCGACTCGGGTGAGATATGAGTATATGCGAGCCTTGTTCAAAGATATGATCAAGAGGATTCGCATCGAGCATGAAACAGGCACGATGCGTTCATACATGCAGCCGATGATTGCACTCAGCACCAATATCGCTCATACGCTCGCAACGTTGGCACAAAGTCAAGACCCTGCAATGGAAATTTATAAGAGTCCTGGTGATCAGGCTTTACTTCAGACCTTCACTGTTGGTAAGTCGAGCTCTGCTCCTACTAGCCAATACACTAGATATTCTCAGAAGTGTATGAGCGACCTACTTAGAAAGATAAACTAACAAGGAGCAGAGGTCGAACATCGCACGCGAAACTGGCTTTTGGAGGATGACAACATACTATCCGGTGGTGGTTAGTAAAGCTTAACCCATTCAGACATGTAAAACACTAAACATCTTCCAGAAGCGTATGATGACTCGCAGTACGCGAGTGACTCCGACGATGTTGCAGAAGTCGAACCTTAAACCTCCATCACCCTTCGACCGCTTACAATATTAGCTTGCAACGGCCCGGGAAGTCGGTCCTAGATCTTCGTTGTAGACATTACCCAGAGTAATATTCTGGCGTTTTCTGGTCACACTCTTTCTATTGCACGAGGAGTTCGGGGAAATTTTGCTTTTTTTGGGGTGTGAGGAAAATTTGACAGTCGCTTCCTGTAGGCATTTCATGGCATAGCGTGGCGAAGGGTTCTTGTTTCCCAAGGATATTACTTTTTCATTTTTTTACTACCGGGAATGACAAATGGAATGAAGTCTTTCCTTGAAAAGTCGGGATAAAGCCTTCGATGGACGACACGTTGATGATGATGTTCGGGGATAGGACAGTAAAGGAGGTGTGGGATATGACTACCTCACTTATTTCCTTCTGGGAAATTCTTACGATCGTTTTAAGGCTCTGTGTAGTAGACAGGTTCTGTGATGGCAACTTGTTTGGAGTGAAGCATGTGAGATAGCGAGGGAAGGGCTGCTGTCATTGCGAAGAGTAAAGGTCGTGTAGGTCAATGTACCGTTGTGCAAGGTTGGGGACTAACTCCGGAGTCTTTTAAGCCCGGATGGGGCCTCGTCTCTGCTCGTACCTCTGCCTCTGCTCGTGCCTCTGCTTCTGTTCCCACCCCCGCCCTTGCCTCTGCTCCTGCTTCTGTATCTATCTCTATTTCTGCCTTTTTTTTTACCCTCTTCTCTTATATTTATAGGTAATAGCCAACGTATCGCTTAGGAAAAACGGAACCAAAGCGGAGACCAGAATGCAGAGACAGGCAGAGGCAAAGGCATGGGCAAGACCCTACGGGCATAGGATCGGCCAACTTAGCCCTTTTCAGAAAGATAGAATTGCCCTTCTACCCCTCTCTCGATATTCTGCCCCGAGCCAAAGTAAAAAGATAAGTTACGCATATATTTTCTCTAGCCCCCATCTCCGGGAGGAGCTCAACTCCATGATAGAAGATCTCATACACAGTAAAATAGTTAGGAACGAGACGGCTTTTCTCCGGCATTTTTTTATGCGGTGCTGCGACATGCGAAGGCACAGGTTGAAGAGGTTGGGTTTCAAGAGGGGATGGCAGCAGAGCTAGAGGTGAAACCGTAGACGTTATCCCCTACAAGGTTTCGCAAAAACACCCATTAAGGCTCAAATGTATTGAGGGTCTCCTGGTTGGCAGTAAGCTGATCTACCCGTATCTCCTAATTGGGGTATTGACAGAAAAAGGTGGCCTCGACAGTTCAAGCTTCGTAACGATGAACTTCGAAAGCATATTCGTGCAAGATTAACACCAGTGTGGGAGCAGTTATCCCAGGCTCTCAAGACTGTAAACAGCATTGTCGAATACTAGGTCGAGAGTGTGGTGAATACGCTCGAACATCAAATCAAAAGGACATTCGGCAACTCAGCCACCACATTAGATGAGCGCGTTAGGATATATGGACTGTACTCGAACCCAAAAAGACGGTTCGACCGCAATGGCTTAATCTTACTAGCGTATGTTTGTCTCTTTTGGCATCCTGGTATCTTGAATCTTAGCGAACCTTTATGTAGAAAGGACTTAGAGGAGATATTTCATCGATGCCTAAAAGGCGCTGCTAAGGGTATGCACTGGCAGCTAGAACTGATAGAGAAAATGGGGCATCATCCAACTATAAGTGTTATCATTTAAAAGCCATCTTCAAGTTTAAGGACGAGCGTAGCTCATCTTCTCTGCGGAAAGTCATCCTCGTTAGCGAGTTCGGAAGATCACTAGCCCTCCGAAGGCATCTAAAGAGCGAACTCTGGAAACGATACCCAGTCACAGGCTACCTCGATTACAAGACAGAACTCGTCGTCGTCCCTGATGGCAGAAATACATAAGTTAAATCGCTCAAAAAACTTTCGATCGACCCACGGTTTTCTACGTTATGAGGTGATCAACCACGACTATTTAAAGAGCATGACTCATCTAAAGACTGAAAGATATCTAGCTCTGGTGTTTCTCACAGAAAAGGGAAAGGAAGCACCAATTTACGAGGTTATTTATTAAGGTCATCATGGGATATGACGGGCTCAATATGTGCTTCAAATTACAGTATAGTAAAGGCAGCGAAAATAGCGAAATAAAAGGGAAGGAGTGCTTCTTAGCAGCGGATTTTTACAATTGAGAAATCCCTGGCGGGGACATTGTAGACAATAGAGCAGAGGCTCGACCGTCTAAGCTTCGGCGGACCTAATGCATACACAATGATAGGTTAGTTCAGTTTGTTTCAACGGTTTATCTACTCGCGGTTCAAATGCTTTCGTCAATTCCTTCATTAGGACATACTCAGATGAAACTGCGCCCGAAAGGAAGATTAGCTATGCTAGTGACCAATGTCCTATTTGCGGCTTGCTTGCATATTTCCAAGTTGGGCTTTGTTCGGTTGGACTAGAACACGTGAAGCGCACTCTAAGTAGCTAGGAGAAAGGCCAAATAATAACCTATTTCAGACCCTACCCTATCCTTGGCATAAGAACCGACGCGAAACGAAAATAAAATTCAAGTAGCTCGTCCCTACCCAAACTGGCAACCACGGGGACATGTTCAGGTGGGCCCAAGTGCATATTGGTTAGTAAGTAAAATCGGTAGGCGGGCTGCGACTCGAGCTGCTGTAGCCAATCTAATCCGAATATGTTGACGCTCAAATTTCGATAATAGAGCGGCTAGATTGACTGTTTTGTTTTGGCCCTGGGTCGAATAAGCCATTGCTAACCAGAAAGAAAGCAATCTAGTTGTGTTATCAAAAGCCACCACCAAACGATGAGAGTGTTTGAGCTGTCTAGTTAGGTTTAGGAATGTCAATCCGTTTAGCTATATTGGTATATATTAATATGATCCAGTCTAATTGAGCTGCCTTCACAAATGAGCGGGGACGTTGAGTCGGCTCGTTAGCCATGCCCCTTAGGCAACATGTATTAGCTCCGTAAAGGAACGTTGACCGGCGACGAGCATCACTGTTGTTTCATTATCTGATTTCTTGCTAGCATTACATATTTATTGAATTGAAAACAATATGAGCCCAGATGTTCAAGGCCAGATATTCTCGAGGCCGACGTCCTCAGGCCATATCTGCTGACGTTCACAGGAAACAGCGCTAAGGTGAATAACTTTCTTCCATTTATGTTACAAATAAAGTGCCTTTATCTCCATGTCAACCTCTATTCTCCTTACGCCTTCGTGCTCCAATTCTCTAACAAACGCTTTCTTCTCATCAGAACAAATCTGCCCGGATTTCCTACCATGCATTTATCTACTGTCCTTATAGCATGCGCGGCTCTCATGCCTACTACAATCGTTGGTTCTATGATCGCTCCAATTGTCCGGGGCCCGGATCCCTGTTTCAAGTACAACTACGAAACCAACCGATCTACTGGCAGCATCTTGTTCCGGCCTAGGCGGCGAAAACTGCTATTTCACAAGCTTGCTCGGCTGTTACGACCTGTACTCCACTCAAGGGGTCGTTCGTGAATTCTAATGGCACACTGGGCAATCTGTTTGTGCAAGTATATATCGGGAGCCAGTGTATTATGGGAAAGGCGACTTTTACGGCAGTACTATGTGAACAGTGTTTCAAAGACTTCGTGAGCGCTTAATGCGGGGGTTTAGGGGATAGTTATGCACGTAAGTGACTAACATGCTATACCTCCTTCTAGTCGAGAAAATCACGACAAGATGCTAAGCTTATATATTGTAGTGGGCTACGTTACGTTCATTTACGACAACTCGACACTGTCAATCAATTATAGGAGCTAGGTTGTAGAAATGCTCCTAGCCCTCTTCTTGATCTTTTTATGATTTAGTGGCCATTTTTTCCATTTGATTATAATTTGATAGATATATGCGTACTTGATGTCTTGGACATGTTACCTGTAATTCAGCTCGTGAGTGGTGACGAAGGCCTTGTATTAACTAGATATCCTCATTTTCCTCTTCACTTGATACTGCTTAATGGGCGTTACAATTGAACGTTAGTCCGCATACGAGGTAACACGAATCCACACATAAAGGCTTAGAAGTCCCTACTATGCTGCTAATAAACACCAAATACAACTTCGCTAATCTGAGGTGGTCGGAATTGTCGCTGGGGCCTCAGGCGTAAATGTTGGACAATCCATAGGGGAGAGTCCAATATATAAACTTACCCCTGGATTCCATATGAATATTAGTAGTTGAGGGCAATTTTGGTTGATGAAGTGAAATGTAAGAAATCGCCTGGCATACCTTACACCAACGAAGCTAGCACAAGCAGTTACGTTGACTGCATTAAAGCTGACTGGGCGAGAACTTTTATCCTTCTAACTAATCTCCGCTGCTGTGCCGGAGCCAATAGAAGTTTTCCTTCAAGGAGCTCAGAATATGAGATAGTAGGTGAAGGTTTCTAAGGATGGAAGCCCATTTAGATACTTTTAGTATTGATTTTATTCATCCCACCCATGTTTTCCTAGTCACATAGTTCACATGGTATTTTAAATTACTCCTAGAAACGAACACCATGATTTTTCTACACTCCTCACAACTTCTTTGCCTGTCCTGCAAAGAACCTTTTCTGCTCGAGACACCTCTCACTGTTACAGCTAGGACACCTCAATACCATCTGCGGACTGCAGGGACTCCCGCTGTCTAAATGATCTTTCGCGATATCTGCCAACGCCTTAATAAAGATTGGATTGCCGTTGAGGCTTTCTACTCTCTTAATTCCCTCTTGCCCTGCTTCCCCAATGATTTCCTTGTCAAGCTCATATAGCGTCTCGATATGATCGCTGGTGAAGGCGATTGGGATAAGGATGATATCCGTCTGGCCCTTCTTGACGTACTCTTCAACTGTATCACTTGTTTGAGCGCCAAGCCATGGCTGTGGCCCAACCTGTGACTGCCAGACCAGACGATATGGGTGTTTCATGCCGAGACGATGCATAACAGCATGAACAGTGGCACCGACTTCGGCAGGATATGGGTCACCACGATTAACTACAGACATGGGCAGGCTGTGGGCAGAGAACAACAACACGACATTGTCTCTCCTTTCCTCCGGATAGGTCGCTAGAGTATCCTCAATATTTCGAGCAAACGCTTCTACAAGGCCCGGGTGGACGGGCCACCGGTCTATCACGCTCCATTTGATGGCGCCTTCGGGATCCACTTCTCCAGATGCTCTCTTCCCTTCGAGCCTGTTCCGCCATTTCCATAGCTCATTTAGCGAAGATCCGGTCGTCGAGCACGAGTACTGCGGATACTGCGTAAATGCAACTGCTCTCCCTCCATTTCCAGCGCCAAATCCATCTTGTATTAGTTTCGTATACATTTCCTCGGTTAGCGGGTCCGCGTAGCGGAAAGCGACATACGGTTTATGTGGAGCGGTCTCGGGCGATATTTGGTCAAGGATCCTGCACATTTCAGAGGACTGATATTCAGACCATTTGCGGATTGGGGAACCGCCACCGATATCTGCATACTGCTTTTGGATTTTCGGAGTACGTCGCCGGGCAATGAGGGGGCCAATGTAGTTCTGGAGACGGCCGAGAGGAATTAAATCACCATCAGCCTAGTAAAAAGTCAGCTGGCTCTCGCATATGACTATGCTTGGAGAATTTTACAAATAATCTACTTAGAAAACTGCCGACTTCATCCGTTGTGGAGGGCCCGCCCATATTCATAAAGACAATCGCCGTTGGCCCTTTTGAGCCTTTGGCGTCTTGAGTAACCGGCGGCACCACATCTGCTTTTCCTCGTCGGCATAGTTCTCTCGAGTGTGGTTTCCAGAATGAAGACTTTGAAGCGAGAGTACATATGGCGATTTGAGCGGTTGAGGCGCGCTTTGAGAGCTGTGTAAGAGGGGTGCGGAGGGCCATCGCTAGAGAAATTTATGTCGAACGATTGAGAGTTAATTGAGATTTAACACAATTGGTGTTGAGAGCATGGCCTTGAGCGGCAAAGCTGGAGTCGGGGGGGATTTTCGATCTTGTCGGCAAGTCGACTTCTCGATCGTCATAACCTGGAGTTTGAGCTTCCAATCGCACGGACAGAAAGCATGTGACCGCGCGAGTATCGTGCGCGTCGAAGGGGCGTCTGCCTTGAGCGCCTTGACACCACCACCATCCCAATCAACCCCGCTAACTATACCCTCACCCTCATTCACCGGCAATGGCAGATACTTCAGCATATAATGGGCCCGAGGGAGAAAAAGATGAGGATGAGGACGAAGAGGGAGTCGAAGATACTGTAGGAGCTACTCTCACCCGCTTAAATAATGCTTCGTGCTCATTATTATCTTTCAGGGCTACAAAACAGTCAAAGATGCCGTGCTCTTCGCAATCGACGTCAGTCCTTCCATGATCAAGCGTCCTCCTCCGTCCGACGACAAGAGGGCGGATAGAGATTCTCCAGCTTCGGCAGCCCTAAAATGCGCTTATCGGCTTATGCAGCAGCGCATAATATCCAACCCAAACGACATGATAGGCATACTGCTCTTCGGCACCGAGGAAACTAAATTTGACGAGACAAGCATTGGTGATATGGCATATCCCCACTGTTACCTCTTAGCGGACCTTGATGTTCCTGCTGCCAGCGACGTTAAGCGATTGAGGAATCTAGTCGAAGATGAGGTAGAGTCAGAGAAACTGTTGGTTCCATCGAAAGAAGGCGTCAACATGTCAAACCTTTTATTTTGCGCAAATCAGATTTTCACCACTAAGGCACCAAATTTCTCGTCAAGACGATTATTCTTAGTTACGGACAACGACAATCCTCATCCCAATGATAGGTCGCTGAGATCCGCAGCGGCAGTCCGAGCAAAGGACTTGTATGATCTCAGCATAATCATTGAGCTTTTCCCTATCTCCAAGCCTGGGTACGGCTTTGATCGTACCCGGTTCTATGATGTAAGGGCTGGATCTATATTCTTCATCACCGTTCTTACAATTCTAGGACATCATCTATAGAACATCTCCCTTAGACCCTGATGCACCTGCTCCTATCTCTTCGGTTGCAAAGACCTCATCAAGCGGAGATGGTATCACTCTTTTGCAGTCTCTACTTTCTTCTATAAACTCCAAAGCCGCTGCTCGCCGCGCTCTTTTCAACCTTCCCTTAGAAATCGGCCCCGAACTTAGAATTGGCGTCAAGGGTTACACTATGATCAAGCGACAAGAGAAAGTCAGATCTTGCTATGTCTGGCTCGGTGGCGAAAAGGTGCAGATTGCCACTGGCTCTACTGCTCAGATGGCGGAAGATACCGCACGCGCTATCGAGAAGACTGAGATTCGCAAGGCATATAAGTTTGGAGGGGAGACGGTATCTTTCGCACCTGACCAAAGCAAGGAGATGCGGAACTGCTTTGGCGACCCTGTGATCAGGATCATTGGTTTCAAGCCGTTATCCATGCTTCCAATCTGGGCTAACTTGCGGACCCCAACGTTCATCTACCCCTCTGAAACTGACTACGTTGGCTCTACGCGCGTATTCGCTGCGCTGCAGCAAAAGCTGCTAAAAGACAAGAAAATGGGCATAGCGTGGTTTATTGCGCGAAAGAATGCAGCTCCTGTTATTGCGGCCCTTATCCCAGGAGCGGAAAAACTGAGCGACGATAGCGAGCAACTTATGCCTCCAGGCTTATGGATTGTACCACTGCCATTTGCAGATGACATACGACAGAATCCGGAGACAGTACTTGTGCAAACGACAGATACACTAACGGATTTGATGAGGTCTATAATCCAGCAGCTTCAGCTACCTAAAGCTATTTACGATCCCGCTAGGTATCCTAATCCATGTGAGCAGTTTATGTGAGGGCGTGATATTATTGAAGTAAAGATGACTGATATTGGGCTCCAGCTCTTCAGTGGTTCTATCGCATCCTTCAGGCTATTGCGCTTGAGGAGGACCTCCCAGAACGCCCAGAGGATAAGACAATCCCGAAGTACAAGCAAATTGACAAGGTATGTAATTTTACTACTTTCACTCCTCAACCTCGCCATTACTTCTATTCTCGCTCCTTCAATTAGTTCAGCATTAGTCACTTCCTGATAGGGCAGTCTTGAAGCGAGCAGCAAGATATACAACGGAATGGGACAAGGCACTTCATCCTTTCAGTCATCTCAGTTGGCATACTCATTTCTCTCTTATCTCATATCATCCTTTCTATCGTTCATCTATTTATCAGTTTGCTTCTAACACCAAATATCGCAGCGGGCTGGTCAGTATGTAATTGAATGGGGCGAAGAGCTTGAGAATGAGTACCGACGCTGGGCATCCAAGAACCGGAAATTTTCATCAGCTCCCACCAAACGTAGCGCAGACACTGCTGCTGTGCATGCCACATCGCTTGTCAAGCGTGTCAAAACAGAAACTGGGCCCCTGCCGGCCAGTACATCTGACGGAGGAATGACTGACGTAGAAATGATGGAGCAAAATGAGAGGGGAAACATCAGTAAGGTAAGAACATCAACTGCTTGAAAGGTATTGAATATAAATTTCACTAACGAGATGGCGGACTACAGCTCACAATGCCAGTACTGAAAGAATGGCTGGGTGCAAGGCAGCTTCCGACTTCTGGGAAGAAAATCGAACTCGTTGGTCGTATACAGAAGTATCTCGATAAATGATAACATCAAATATTCCTAGTCACCATTTCTCAGGGTTCCTGCGAATAAATGTAGTATTGCTAAGTAGGTTGCGTTCGTGTCGAGGTTTAAGAGTTTGTACGCTGAACAGAAATCATGAAATGTAGCCTCTTGAATCATAGCCTCTAGCACGAGTGGCATGTACACTAGGTGTACGTGGATTTTTACGCATCTTGGGTTTGGCGTCATTAACACTTCTCGAATAGGTTTAACTTGACATAGGGTGAACCCATATCACATAATAGAGCTTTACGGGAATGGATTTCTTTACGTATTCTCTAATAGGTAAATAAGGTTCCTTATATATGCTAGGGGAAAGACCATTCAGAGGAAAAGTTGCTCCTATTCAAATGAAAGCCTCGAAGAAATTCTTGCACGCCGCGTGGCAGGCGCGCACAGTTCAAGTTCCTATCTAGACTTTCAAGATTCCTTACGTAAGATCTTCTGTAATAGGAGCCGGCAATAACGCGACACGAGCAGGAATAAAGGTTGTTGTTCCTAAGTCCGTCTTAGCAACACTGGCGACCAGTCACGAAGTTGTCCTTTTTCCTACCGTAACTTTCGCTTCATGGTAATGGTTTTCAGGTACATCCCTCAAATATACCGCTTTAGAGCTGCGTCTGGGTTCCGAGGAGGAGACGCGCTTGCGCATGAGCTAGTTGGCGGTAAAATGGCTACCAGATCTAAATCAGTACACCGAAGGATATCTGCATAAAATTAGCCTAGCAACAAGGGAAGCGGAAGCCAGGGTCAACCTCATACAGTGATAAGAGCAAAACCCACTTTCAATGTCTAATGAGGCAGTAACGCAAGCTCAACTGCAATTTCCGAGCAGCAATTAACCTCGAGTGAATAGCGCCCGGCCTCCAAACCCAAGCACAAAGCCGATATTCAACTATTAAAACTACCCGGAAACGTTAACTTCGAAGGTTCCAACGGATGAAGTCGCAGAAGCTGTGGGGTGTTACGAAATTAGAGCAGAAGTGCAATTAGAGCTTAATCTAGTTTAAGGAATCGAGTGTTCATATAACAGGGTGCCACGCAGAGTAACTGAGGTATGCTAGCGATCTCTCACTAGTTCACTAGCACTCTTGGATATGATAGAGGCTTGGATCCATCCATATGGACATGTCGTTGTTGGCAGGTCCCTGATAAGGCTAAATTATACACAGAGGCATCCTATAATCAGGGGGCCGTTTCATCTAGGTGTTCCCCCTAAAAAAGTGTGCCGGTTGTTTTGTAAGAGAAGTTGCTTCGAGGCCATCCCAGCTTCGTTTTAGCCTCGAAAAGCTCATTGGAGAAACGGCGGCGGAGTCGTCGCCGGTAGCAGCCACGGATGTCTCCGCCCGGGTTTATAGGCCTTCATTTAGCGAACCGGGAACAGTAGCAGCCACAGCGTCCCAGCGAAGGGCTGCTTGTTCTGGATAGAACAGGAAAAGCTGGCCTCGTTGATCTACCAGTTTGGTAATGACGGACTACAGTTAACGTTTCCGGCAGCGTCAACCTGCCCCTCTCCACTCTTCAGCTATAATCTCGGTATAGTACCAGCATCGTTCCAAACGGAGATTCAGGGGAAGTGTAGGCCGGGCGGCCTGTGGTCTGGATAATACGAGAACAGGGCTCCCAATGATAATATTTTTAGCTTATGAATACTTAACGATATGCCGAGATGCAACCAAGAACTGTAATAACGCAACCACGTCTTTAGTTATACTGTTATAAATACTAATAGTGGCCTTTTTAAAGGTACCGGGGTAAGTATTATAAAAGAAATTTTTTAAAATATTATAATACTGAAAAGTCTTGGCATTTTCTTATGAATGAATATTTGCCAAAATCGCTTATGAATATATCGTTGGGAGTCCTGTGCGAGAGTCTGGAGCCGAGTTGGCACATGCCGGTCTGACCTGAGATAGCTTAGTTGGTCTTCTAGCCGGTTTTCTTGCCATGGTGGGTAAAGTGCCACGGCGACCGTGCTGCAACCTCCATGTCGCAAAGCCAACAAGGAGGGCAAGAGTACCGGTAGCGAAAGCGAGGACGACGCCAATGACGTTGATTTGATCGCTGCTGGAAAGAGTACGACTTAAGATAACAGCCATGATTGGCTAAAATGGGGAAGGCAGCGACAAGGGCTTTGGATTCGTTGTATGCGCGAAGGCAGAGAGCGATGGGTGTCTTCTGGTTAGATTCCAACTCCTCGATACAAGTAAATATGAGGCTCTGGGGCTCTGGGTGCGTTCGCAAAACTGCGGACAAGCGCTAAGGGAAATCAGGCAACACCTTGGGGAAAGTAGGCAACACCTTTTTCGCCCTGCAGTAACTAATTGGCTGTGCCAATAGAGTGGGAAGGAAAAGCGGCAGTGCTAAGTTTTTTAGGCACTTGAATCTGCCTTTCCACGCTCAAAACATCTAGCAATGTGAACCTAAGCTGTCAGCGGCATGCTTATCATCCATAGCTGTCAGTTTTGCTTTTAAACCCAGGCGGGCATTACAACACTTAGCCTGCGAAAACCGCTCGATGTCCTACTACGGCCCACGAAGCAGCCCCACATCTCACGCCCCAGGAAGGCTTTGCTCGCAGGGGGTTGCCATAGTGAAGTGCTTAAACAACCAGCCCAATAGATCCCCCCCCCCGAGATGGATTTCAGCGAATAAACGACAAACGACAAACCCCATGGCCTTGCAAAACCGATTAAATAGAAGATTTTCTTAACTTTCTTGAGCAAATAGAAAGATCGGCAACAGGCATCGCTCCAAGCATCGATTCCCGGAACTTCTACTTCGATGAGTACAGATTAGCCAATTCAAGACTATTTCTCGATTTAAGAGGTCTCGAATGCAAGAGTATACATTAAACCCCCCTAACTTTTAATTTCTTCAGTATCCCAAGGAAATCTTGGATGAGACTGATCAAACATTTGAAGCCTGTATTCTAGATCATAAATTACAGCAGACTGGAAAGCCAACAAAGACGGTGTACAAATTGTACCTAGTAACACCTTCTGGCAACAACAGCTGCCGAATGACTCGTAATACATCTATAGGCCAAAAAAACTCATGTTGTCATCACAGATGCTCTAAGATTCAAAAACCCCTTACGCCAAGAGTGAAATAGGAGCTTCAGGCTAGCTTCAAGCTCATATAATCTAGTAAGAATTTAGTGTAGTGTGCCTTCTCCGCTAACAAATTCTTCTGTATTCGAGGATTGCTGAACGTCTAGCTCGTCAAGGTATACTATAGCAGCCTTATCTCAGTCTCTATCACACAGAAAACTCGATCTCAACTTACTGTGTGGCTTGATGAACCAACTGCACAAGAAAGCAAACCCGAAAGTAGCTGCTAAGCAGACAAAAACAGTTTGCCTAAAATTGCCTACTGTCGCACTATATATCGCGTTGAAAATGGTTGGTCCGATGATCCGTGCTAAAGCATGTAAAAGTCCAGTCGCGCCAAGAAGCTGTCCAGTCCTGTCGGGAGGTACATGTTTTGTAAGTGCGGATCCGAGAGTAGGAGAGCCAATTCCACCAACAGATGCCACAGCACCAGAGACAATAAACAGTGTGCTTGATCGTGAAAGAGCATATCCCAGATACCCCAACATGTCAAAAAAAACGGCAAGGCGAATAACAGAGAGGTCAAAGTTATCCGAACCAGTGTTTTTCTGGCGAGACGTACCATTCGGGCCACGGATAAGGCGCGTGACGATCGGCAGAAGTATCATAAGACAGAAAACCCGAGAGCTGTTGACAATAGAAACAAATTTGCTAGATTGAAAGTCTCCCCAACCAAACTGGATGTTCGTGTATATAACTATAACGGTCATAGCACCCATGGCCACACTAAACACGATGGTATCGACGGATGCCAAGAGCATCAAATTTCGGCGGATAGCGCTGCTAGAGCCTTCCCCGGTCGGATAGAGGATTTTGAGCGGTTCCAGTAAGTTGAATGATCTTAATTGGTTGATCCAGTCTGCTGCAGGCCCAAGCTGGATCACTTCAAGCCGACGCTTCTCGCGTGCTGCATATTGACGGCTTTTTGATAGCGATTCCGGTATTAAACCCATCAAAAATACGATAAAAAGGGTGTGGCAACCAAGTGCAACATAGAAGACTGATAAGACAGAGCCCGTGCCTTTAATGATATATCCAGCAAGAATAGGTCCTAAAGCGATACCGGTAAAGAGACAGCCATGGAAGTAACCAAATGCTACATTCCTCTTTTGTGGAGGAGTGGTGTCTGTTGCATATGAATGGGCGAGTGCCATTCCAACAATAAATGACCCACACAAGCCATCTACGGCATAACCCACTAAGATCCAGTTAAACGGGAACGATTCTGGGTATTTCGCAGCAAAAACTGTAATGATCTCTCCGACAAGCGTCCCCCCTGCTGTTACTAACAGCAGTTTTTTGCGTCCATATCGATCTGAAAGGGCTCCAAGCTTTGGGCTTGTGATTGCAGACAGAATTCCCGAAATCAAATTCCCATACAACGTGAACTGTGCAACGCGAGACTGAACCTCGGGAATTCGGCATTGTGGATTATCCTCTCCAAAGACCACAGGGAGCATTGTAAAGGCTGAGTCATCGGCGGATCGCTCGGCGATATACTCGCGGCATATTAAAGTAAGTATGAGGTTAAGTTTGGGTACAACAATGCCCCCAAATGCGAGTGTAAAGAGGAGGAATGCGGGTAGTAGCCAGAAGATCTTGTTCGAAAGAATTAGTAAGTCTGTTAAAGGTTGATGAAATGCAGTTCATACGGATGGTTTTTTCCACCATGGCAGACCTTCAAATTCCTTCATCCCCCGCCATGAAGGTAACACATTGCCTTCTTCTCCCCAGTGTCTCTCCGAATGCTCGCCCTCCTCGTCTCCTAGCAGCGGTGTCTCCTCATGAGCAGGGTAGCGCCGGGCAGTCTGGTTAGACTCGACTCTGCTGCCTTCTGTCGTATCATCGTTTCCATGGTATCGGTTTGTAGATTTACTAGAACGGGCAGAATAGAACCCAACATCGACATCGGCTTCGGCAGCAAAAACTGCATCGTTCTCCATGATGTAGAAAAACTAATGGGGTCAAACTTGGGTGCGTGCACCCTTAACTAGTCGTCCGGTTGTTCGTCCGGGTTGATGTCTACCTGACAAGCAATTCAGAGTTTCGCTTCTTCATTTCCATCCAAACCATATTAGTGAGACTCCGCACACGGTAGAATCATCGAAGGAGGTAGTAGAGGCGTGATTGCATAGTCTCGATAAAGCGCCGAGATCAAAGACGTAGATGCTCCCAGTTGGCGTTTTGCTTGATAATCACCGTCGGGGTTTTCGGTTTCAGCCAAGTCGCGAACGTATAGGTAGGTGTGAATATTTCTCGAAGCAATTGGAGCCAAGGTATAAAATAATAAAAGAGCTTCGTAGCAGTTGGGCTTTGCTGACGTGTAAGTCGGTGACGCCGGCTTTTGCCAGATCACTCTGTCGACTGAGATTATCGAAGCTTCATCGATGACGATGTCTCTCAGCCACGAATGCATCTAGGGTCGGTATCGGATTTGCCGACCCCGGGCGCCAAGCATCCACAACTCCATCTCCAGCCATCTATCCGACACACCGAATCT
>KV748890.1:0-20361 GCA_001692915.1 Glonium stellatum | reverse complement strand
CGTTCCTGAAAACGTTCCTGAAAACGTTCCTGGAGATACTACTCCATCCACAAACATGATTAGGCCTGCGGTCCTATTATTACACATTTATATCCTGGAGACTCTCAAGTATACAATAAATTTCATAGTTCTATAATGGACGCTCCCTGCTAATTGTTTCAATCGGCTTCGATATTGGATAATGTCGAAAGCTAACCTCCCTAAGCTTAAGGTCAACAAGTCAAGAACAACCTATTTAATCTCATCCCGAAAGGGTCCACGGGAGGCGCACCAGACTGCATATTCGTTGTTCGTTCACAGACCTTCGCTTCCACGCCTTGGATATCAGCTTATGCTGTGTTGACGACTTCATGTGCTCTTCAAATTAATCAGGACTCCAGAACTCACAACCCGTCAGCTCATGGCTGAGTAAGAGGCTCCAAGCTAGGCATGGCTATTCTGAGTATGCAAGGTGACCCAAACCTTGAGTAAGAGCAACTATGTTCTAACCACATAAGAGGCCCTTCCGGCTATATATATGCCATGGCGACATTGAGCTAAAGAGTTAAAGTTATTGTGGTTATATCTTCACTCGTCATAACTCATTAAAGGCTCGGTTACTATTGCGCCTGTCTGTTAGCGATCTGAAGTGCACATGCTAACCCGCTACTACATACACCCCTATTAGAGAATTTCGGTCGAGTTTGGAACGGGCACTGCTTCACAGCTGCCATGTGCTTCCTGCAAAATGTCTCAAATGGCATTATTGTAACTGGTTTAGAAAATCCCACCGGAGATTCCATAGAAGACAAAAGCTTCGTATTAAGCGTATAATAAACCGGCAAGTCCTTATTTATATAGACATGCTCAGTATATCCACACCTACTAACGTTACTGTCTAGTAAGAGTCGCGTCCCAAAAAGCATGGCTCTAGCTATGTGCTAGTGCTTTACTGGCTTCGAGTCTTCAGGCGGATCCGTGCCGTCTCTCAGCACGCCGACTACAACTTAAGGTCGTGGTTGAGATATAGCATTTATCTAGGTAAGTTATCAGGCTACGCAATGTGATATATTACTTAAATTACCTACAGTTCGGGGAACTGGATGCGGGACGTTGGGTGGATATGTCCGCTTTGTTTTTCAGGGAGCGGAGCTTAGAGCCCAGCCCAGCTTACAGTGGTCTCTTATCACACTCATCTTCAAACTCTAGATGTGAAGAAGAGCGTTCAACGAAGGATATGCTCCGATGTTTTGTTCAAGGTTAGCGAAATCGTACAACTTCGCTTTCTAGCCCTTGTTAGCATCAATTGGAGAATTGGATGGGATGAAAGCGACTCAGCAGCCAATGCCCATTTTCTTAATTTACTAGACATTTTCCCGCCACAAAGGCGCGATAGATCCAGCAGACTGACCCCTCTTTGGCATTCCAAATTTGCCAGTATACAGTAAAATAATTCGAAGTATTAACGTGACGTTACCCCCATTATACTTGAGATCATTGGTCGTGTATTATCTCCTTAAAAAGCGCAGCTCCCTCATAATTGGTTTTGATGTCGCATTCTATGCTTTCTTTAGCCGGGGCTGTATCATCTGCACTGCTGAAAGAGGTGACCGGAGAAAAGTAAACGAATTGCTCTTGGCTGACAACTTGTTTGGTCTTTGTTGTATTTTCATCGCAATAGGCGCTAAAATTAATTTCCCCTCCAATATTAATGAGCAGTTTTCTACCCCGCTCCCAGCCCACCTCATTGGGACTTATAAACCAATACCATGTCTCACACCCTTTCTATAACCAACTCTCAAAGCAGTTTTCCTTTTAGATGCTGATAAGGTATGCTGTTATGAGTTGGCAATAGCTCGAGCTCCAACGCCTTGTTGCCTTGTACTGTAGCCTTGTGGTTTATTACGCATCGGGCTATCGAACGGCCGCTTCTGTACTAGCCTATTTTTGAGTTTCAGAATATTGCGGACCCCAAGCGTCCGAGCGTAAGCGACCCTCAACA
Source organism: Glonium stellatum (assembly GCA_001692915.1). Lineage (NCBI taxonomy): Eukaryota > Fungi > Ascomycota > Dothideomycetes > Gloniales > Gloniaceae > Glonium > Glonium stellatum. The sequence goes on along the minus strand of KV748890.1, from coordinate 18,380 downwards.
TTACTATTGAATATATAGATATCTAGATATCTAGATATTACACAAAACCGTAAATTCAAACCGCCTCAAGTAGTCATGGTAGCTTTCCCTCCAGCCGACTTTGTGCTACGTCTGATGCGGGGCGAGCGCCGGCCAGCCAGCTCACTGTGGAAACGTGTGTGTTGGTCGGCTGAGTGCACTTGTGTGCTTTGCATGAACTGTAGGCGATGATTACTCCAGCCTTTTATGTATAGTTGCCTTCTCTAGCAGGCTTCCACGATTCACGTATCTCCACTTTTATTGCAAGGGCGTGTGTTCTTTTAGCTTAGCTTGGCACCATTTGATCCTGAAACATTCAAACCATCGAAAAAAAAAGCCGAAACCGATAGAACGCTGCAAGATACGTAATTGTTGAAATTTCAGGCCGCTCCTGGATTAATGATGAGTGCGTTCACGCACTTATCTATTTGTGTGACGTAGTTATAGGGCCGCCTGTTTTGAGTGAAAACCAACGCCCCGCATTGCAGCGTGATGAGTATTCGCGGACAGTTGTACGTGTCATCTAGTAGTGGCTAGATTTCATTTCGGAAGAGTACAAACGGGTAACACGTACGTGCCGGACACCTTCCTTGTAAGAATGGCTTTGAAATAAGCGACTACTCAGCAAAACAGCAGGGTAGCAACATTCTGCAAACATGCTTGCAAGGAGGGCATCCGGCCCGTACGTGTTACCCCCATCCCTTAAATTATACTACAGTCCGCAGACAACCGAGCGCGACGAAGGCCTCATATGCCAGTAGTCAGATCATGTAGGTTAAGCCGGTGTTATTGTAAGTGAAGTCTCACAAGTCACACTAGTGACTCATGACGTCTTCCACCAAAATTGAAGTCTCAATCATCCAACCAGGTCATTTGATCGCTATAAGTGTTCTCGTGGGCATATATGATCCCCTCATCTATTCCCTTGGTGAGACATAGGCAGCTAATCGGGAGGCTTTCGCCTAGAAAGTGTTCTTTGTGTGCCCTCCTGTGTAAATTTATTGGGAAGTGTTCAGTGTTCCTATCCTTGTAGTGGAGACTTCATTGCACCCGACGTCCCATTTAATATTACGTGTACGCCCATCTACGTCGTGTTGAACTAACCCCTGGGTGGTGTAGGTAGACTTGGCGCATGGTAACATATCATATTATGCCTACTACATGCACACCTGTCAAATGGAACAGATGCTTTATTATGGGTTTGGCCTCAGTGACTAGAACCTTGACTCTGACGCCATAGAAAAAGGCAACAAGCCATAATCACAAGCCCGCATGATATGGATCTGCAGATAGTCATTATATACGTGACTCTCGATCTATCACCGAGCTTACGGCAGTGGCCGGAAATATGCGACTAATTAGCAGATGGAAATTTTGTCCTATCCCAGTAGAGTTAAGAGATTATTGGCTCTTAATTTTCTCAATATATACGTGACATATTTCCGAACATCAAAATGACGTTGAAATATCTGAGGATCGGATAGCCACAGCTTTAACCTGCACTTAATCCAGGCGCTCATAGCATTTCCTCCTTCTTTATAGATTTTTAATATAGTTTACCAAACCCTTGCTCATGAATGTCACTAGCCTTGATGCCATAAGCATATTAACAGATATGACCATTGTATAACCACTCCGGGGCGCTCTAGTTGATCATTGATACTAAGCAGGAAATATAGTTGTGTCATCTCGTTTGTGTAAGCCCCTTTCAGGGCTTTGAATGTAATTGTTTCCCTAGCAATCCCCTAATGTAATGAATAACACGTCTGAATGTGTCACGCAGGGGTACAGGGTATGGTGGTGAGGACTCCATAAGGCGGAGTCGTTGCATACGACGAACCTATATACACAAGCCAGCACATGATTGCAGAAAGCCTGCGAAAGCCTCTACAGTCAACCCTGCCTGCAGAATGCCTTCGTAGGGATATTTGTTGACCATGCGATATTGGGTTAATTGCCAGGCAAACTGAAAATTTAAAAGTCTGTCAGAATGTTCTCTTTAAGGGGTGTTTTAGATTTTGGTAATCTCATGAGTTGCCGGTAAAATAGCGGAATATGGTACTGGTGAGTTGCCTAGTGGCTTTACTGGTCCATTGGGATGTCCTTGACTGAAGAAGCAAAAACAATGATCAAACTGTGTGTCCTAACTCCTGCAATATGTGTGTTAGGGCCCCGTCGACTTCTTAGGATGTAAAAAGATGCTGGAGAAAAGAGGATATTAAGAAGAATTTTGCAAGGAGAGTATAGTTCTAGTCCATGTTTGTAGCAGGTTATGTTGCTGGGGGCATTTGCCTCGGCAGGCTTCGATTCTGAAAAACTGAAGGGTTGATTGTTCATGCCCAGTGCCTAAAATGTAAAGGCATCCGATCACACGATGTAGAAACGAATTATCCGTGAGATGCTTCCAAGTTGTCGATGCGCTATACCAGCTGTAACATAACCACGCAGATGTTTTGATCGGGATATTTTACCAGTGGTTGAACTTCGGAGGTGGGCATACGGTTTTTTGAGTCGTTGCCCCTAAATGGAGATTTAAATGTCGTATCATACTCTAATATCCCCTGATGTGTACTGGATTTATATTCCTTCCCGTATATGTCAGGAGATGCTTGTGGTTCTTCTGGATGTCTGTGACTAGGTGTGCGCGCCCTTCATAAGCTGTGTATAGCCCGTCATAGCTGATATTTGCCTTCTCTGGCACAACCCGACCCCTTTATTCTACTTTTAGGCGTTGCCAGAACGACTGAGCCACGGTTTCAGTGATTACGCCCCAATCTCGGATGTTTAGTACTACGTTCTGCTGCCTTAAGTTGCCGCCGCACTGTGCCATCCGTGCTGCCGGCGCCATGAACACTAAAGTAGGCAGACGAGACAGCCATTTTTAGGGGTATGTGACTCCAAGGAAACCGCAAGGCTGTAAATAATGATTCGCAGTACGCTTAGAACTTTTATGGTTCCGTTCTTCGGGATAAGGTGAAGATGCTCGCTAAGTACCTCAGCCCCGGTTTCAGAGTTTGGCTGGCATGGCTGGTTCTGTTGTAGGGCAACTGTTCATTAAAAGGGGGTTGCGCCGTCCATGACCATTGAGGATCTTCAGAACACAGTCAGCTGATGCCTGGCGAAGGCTGCTGTGTTAAGATGGGGTCGGCTCGAGGGGTTGAAGTTTTCAGCTGAACGTTGCCTTGGGAAGTAAGAGAGCTCTATCTCGTAAGAGAGGGTGATGAAAGGAAATTTATGTATGTTGCCTTCCTCTAAGGCCGACGATCTTACAGCAGGTGTCCGGTGAAGAGTATGTACGAGCGGACGTGGGTGACCCTAACCACATTTTAAGGCGACGAAGGCAGCCAAACCTCCCGATGCGGCGCAAGCAATAGCGGCGTCACGAGTCTCATGTACCGAGTTCATCCATCGTTGGGTTTACACTAGTCGGACCCCAACTGGCGCACGCCTTTGGGGGCCAAAACGCTTAGGGCTTGAGAAGGGCTTGAGAAGGACTTTCGGCAGGGCCAGCCTAGCATGTCGGCGTGGTTGGCAGTACGGAATATCAAATACGGCTGAGGGCGTTTATTCTTCGCCTTGGTTTAATATTATCTATAACCCAACTAACTATAAAATGACGGTGGACCTGTTATCAAACTTCTTTGCCCTTTTCAAGGCGTTGGGCGAGCTTGCGTCCTCGGATTAAGGCGAACCCTTGATGCGACAAGAGAAGACGCGGGCCTTGCCTGCCGGTCAGCCGCGGGGCGAATGCAGACGAATTGTTGCCTAATTCTCTAGCGCTTGTCCGCAGTTTTGCGAACGCCCTCAGAGCCTCATATCTACTTGTACACAGCTTGCGCGGCCTCGATAAGATTGCTAGCAGTCCTAGGCCTACTTTCAGCTCTTTTAAAAATCCATGTGTAATGCTGCGCTCTCCGGCGGTGTGAGCTTTATCAACTAGGTAAGATACTTGAGCCGCAGCCCATTCACTTCACTACATCCCCACCACAAAACCCACCTCCAATACTCACCCCCAAGCCCTTCAACCTACAAATGACTGACCAATACGAGGGCCCTGCTCGCCATTTCCTTTTTAGGACATACGTTTTCCTCGGTATTGAAGCCGAACGCATGCTGAACGCTAATGAGGCCAGCGAACCTCACCAGCAACAACATACGACGATTCTGCCTCCCGTTAATATTTGAAACGCCATAATATGGCCGATCTGTTGCAGGCTCGTTACACAAATCACCTACGAGCCCAAGCAAAGACGGCTGCAGCTGCTACCGGCGAAAAGTTTGCTTGCCCGTTCTGCGAAGGGCGCATATTTCAGCAAGATGACCAGCTGTTCGATCATGTTAATCTTGACCATCCGTCGAAGGTGGCGGATTCAGGCGCAAGCCCGCAAGGAGGGATTGGTCTTTTCCGGAAGATGATAAGAGATGAAGCTTTGCGCAAAGCGTGAGTGCTGGGCTGCTCTGGGACAACTAGCACCATCTCCTTTCTCCCTCCGTCATACTTGCCCATTTATTCACTACCTATATTCTAATTCATGTCTACAGAAAATCCTTGGTTGATCCCTCGGCACGGGAAGCCTCACATGCATCATCTGATGCAACTGCAGGAGGTGGCTCGACACCCGACCTGACTCGGTTGACCCTTGACGGCAAGAAGAGTACTAGCAGGAAGGACCAAACCCTCTCAACATATCGGTCTGGTAGGAAGCGTGCTGCCGGTTCTGATATTCAGCCTACAGAACTCACTGCACGAGCTTCAATCCGTCAAGATAATCCAAGGCGTGCCAAAGTAGTCGGGTATGACGTTGCTGCCGACCCGTATTCGGACGAGTTAGAATATTCGAGGGATAATCCGCGCAATAACGGCCCTGGTCCACCAAGGCTGAAATCTAGTCACTCTCGCTTGTTTGATCCATACCATGGCTCGTCCGCCGGTGCAAACCAAGCCATGCAGCTTGCATCAAATCCACCTAGCGAGGGTTGGCATGTCGAAGCAAACCCCCACGGAAATTACTACTCTACTCATCGACGGCCGTCCAAGACTCATAGACCGCCGTCTTATGGAAGTCCAAAGCATAGCTTGGCAGGCGGATCACCATCACCGTTCAATGTCATTGGGCAGCCAACCCGCCCAGGTGGTATCGAAATCCAGCGTTTTGACCCTCGGTACCCAAATCTTCTACTTCAGCCCGATTCACGTCCGATTTCTCAAGAGCAGCTTGCCTCAGAAGTAAAATCTATATACGCCGGCCTTACGATGGTAGAGACAAAATGTATTCACGTAGACAGAGCTCAGGCTTCTGCCGCTCCTGAAACCGAAGGAGATCCTAATTCAAAATTAGCAAATGATCATTGGCAAGCATTAATTGCTCTGCATCGGACCTTGTTACATGAACATCACGATTTCTTCTTAGCCTCTCAGCATCCTTCCGCTTCTCCCGCATTACGTCGTCTAGCATCTAAGTATTCTATGCCTGCTAGAATGTGGAAACATGGTATCCACTCGTTCCTAGAACTATTACGCCGTCGACTACCCGAAAGCTTGGATTATATGCTCGCTTTTATATACCTCGCTTATCAGATGATGGCTCTTCTGTACGAGACAGTTCCTACATTTGAGGATACTTGGATTGAATGTCTTGGCGATCTTGGCCGATATCGTATGGCTATCGAAGACGAGGACCTACGAGACCGTGAAACCTGGGCAGGTGTTGCACGTTTCTGGTACAGTAAAGCAGCTGACAAAAGCCCTTCCGTGGGCCGTTTATACCACCATCTTGCCATATTAGCGCGGCCTAATGCGCTCCAACAACTATATTACTATTCGCGGTCCTTGACTTGCGTTCAGCCATTTATGAGCGCTCGAGAATCTATCTTGACACTACTAGATCCAATTCTTGGCCGCTCTAGAACTCCGTATGCACACTCTTTACCCGTGGACACACACTATATCCGAGCCCACGGTATGAACTTTGGAAAGCTATCATCCGATGGCTTTGAAGAAGCTCTCACATCGTTCTTAAGCCAATTGGATAACCAAGTAGGGCGGGTGACTGCTAAATGGAAAGACCAAGGCGTCTATATTGCCGTTACCAACATTGCTGGCCTTTTTGATTACGGCTCACAGGAATCAATCCTTAGACATGTCTTCCAATTATGCGCTGAGAAATCACTCCGTAGCTGTCACACTAAACGCCCATCAACTCCATCGGACGATGATTCAAGTCGTTCATCATCCCCAGTTTCTCCAGAACCAAAACACTTTTCGGACGAGGAGTTATCAGCTCAGCTCCTGAAATTATCCTCTGATTTCGCATTCTCCCGTGCTTGTCGTCTAACTTTTTCAACTCTAGCTCTAATTCTTCGTCGTATTGGGGATAAGAACGTTCTGCCTCATGTTCACGTTTTATTTGCATTTCTTTCCACCGCTGTTTCAATCTCATACGTTGGCAATGTGTTGTGTGATATTGCCCCCTGGTTGGAAATTGTTGCCTTCCTCAATACGTTGTCAAAGTCTGAGAGATTCGAGTCACCTGTTTCGAGCGATGTATTCCCTAATCAAGACCAAAACGACAGTCGTCCGCTGCCGGAAGATTACCTCATACGGGGACAAGTTTGGAGCCAGTGCTATTTCCCAGAATGGTGGTTTGATGGTGAACACGATGAAGAAGAGCGCACCCTTGAGCTAGCCTCAACAATTAAATCAAGAACTGAGCGCATTCTGCGTCTGGGCCATCAAATCGCTTCTGTAAGCCTAAAAGACCACGACTAAAAGACTCGTATGCTAATGTTTCCTTAGTACGAACGCTGGATACATTATGACCGAACATCTAATACGTGGTCTGTGTCTTCTGCATTCACGCAAGTCCGACCAGGGCACAGAACTAATGAAGAGGGCTCTCAAGCCTCAAACCATACGTTATTGTCGGTCGATGCAATGGACATAGATTCATCATCAACTGTACCACCTCAAAAGTTTGATGATGTTTACGATATTAATGACGACTCACCCGAAATGCGGGATCTCGAAGCTGAACGAATAAGTTTATCTGGTCAACTACAATTAGTGCCTGAAACCCGGAGCCCGAACGACACCACAACTTGGAGCAGTCATGCGCCTATCTCTACAAAGGTGGCCAACAGTATGCTACTTAGGAATTACACCGTAAGATAATACATCCCGGGTCTTCTTTCAGTCCTCCATTGATGGTTCTATGAACTAGGTTATGGTGTGTGACACCAATCTACTACTCACTCAACGAGAGGTATTTCAAATGCTACTTAAGGAGGGCGATTGGAGCGTCGTGATTCCGGACGGTGGTGCGTAGCCGCATGTAACCCTATCTCGTAGGGTATACCTAACTGAAATATTTAGTCATCTCTGAGCTCCTTATTCTATCAAGGAACGAAGATTCAACAAGCATAGCTGCACAAGGCGCTCTAAGCAGTGTCAGGGCTGCCATTATGGAAGAGAAGAAAGTGCGAATTGCTACGACTGCAGGCAGCGATGTTACTCACCGGTTCGTAGCTAAGCAGATGGGCGAGCACATGATAGAAGGGGAGAAGGGTTCAGACGAAGTCATTATTGGAGTGGCTCGCAGAGAAAGTGATCTTAATCGAGAGGCCCGAGGGAACCGTACAGGGGACCACCCAGGAGCAAAGCCTGCCGTTCTTGTCACTGAAGATAGAGCCATGAGACTTAAAGCTGCCACAGTGGGGGTTGCTGCCATTGCGACATCGATGATTAAGAAAGTCCTAATCGCACCAAGGAGAAGATCTGACCCTGAAGACAGACCAGGACCATAATAAATAATGCTTTTCTTGCTTCCGCTTAGAATATTATCTCGTGTTAAACTGGCCAAGGATAGTCTGGGTCGGATTCGCCTGCCTACCGTGAGCACCTGGACTTTTTTCCTAGGCACTGTACCTTTCCATTTGCCCAAAAAGCAGATCGCTGTCGCGAGCTAGTAGCGTAGTAGCCAAACACGGGACGGTGTACATACAGGGAAACAGCTCTAAGGATAGCGTAGATAGATTCTTCCATTGGCCCACTTCCAGGCTTGGCCTTCGGACTACCGTGAATGCATCCCACATGCGGAATGGACATAGCAGAGCCTGCATAAATTCTCCTTTGGTGCCTCCATTCTTGTTTTGGACGTATCCCCACACCTATGGCTAATCCAGTATTAGACAGGCATCATTTCCAGTTCCAAACACCCCCAAAGGAATGGGCCTTGGATATGTCAATCTATACGTTTTTTTCCTTTAGTTTGACATTTATTGTTCTATCTAGAAAGAAAGGCCACCCCTAGTGATCCTCGAAATACGCTTAAATGCAGGATGCTCGAGCACTCTCCAAGGTAACCAAACCCACAATCCCCGAAGCACGTCGGTATCTACATCCCAAGATGCTAAATCAGAAACCAATCGGACTACAATCCGCCCCTTTTCCCCACGTGGGGTTTTTATCCCCTTTTGAACGCCAACAGTCGCAGCTAAGCGGGTCGAATTTTTAGTTAGCTCAGCCCTATAAGGCTGACGAAAAATGTCACGCGTTGGAATCCGCCAAGCTTTTCCTTATTGGTCAGCAATTGAGAAGGCAACTGTCACACGCTTAGGCAAAAAATTCTCATCGCAATGTAGAAAAATAATACAACGCTTGTTACCGCTTCCGCATCAATTATGTATTATGTCTTGCCCCAGGCGCCCCAAACTCTGCTCATCGTCCGTCCCGGCGTCGCCACTCTTCATCACCTACTTGTTTACATAACATCTCTCACCTTCCCTTTCCGGCCTGTGGTGCCGTCGTGCTTTTTTTAGACCCCCATGTTTACGTACTCCTTTTGGGCCTCACCGATCAAGTTTGAGACGGGATCATAACTCTTGTGAAGTCAAAATTTGATACGAATACGAAAACACGCAGACTCACTTTCACGTCAGCCAAATCGGAGCTTCCGTAGACTGAAATCGGTACTGACAACGTTTCTAGTATAGTCCCAGCCGAAGTGGTAACCACATAAGATTTTGAGCTACTTCTCCAGCAATAACTACCCACTGAGGGAGCGGCTGGTACTTTTAATTTTTTGTCTTCCCGTTATAAAATGTAAACTGTTTTATTCGATTATTACACAAAAACCGAATCTCACACTGCCAAACCTAGAATATACGATGAAAGTACATCTATTATCTCGCAGCCCGCACGTTCAATAATACAATGCAGGATAAAAAGTGTACCTTGTACTAAAAATTAAGTAGCTCATTATCCAGTGGTCCAAATTCTGAGAAGACCGTTGATATCCCTTATTTCGCCTTCAGCCTCGCCCCTGTGGCTCAGTTTACCTATGAAAGAGCGAATTGGCACTTATTACGCACTAAAACTCGTGTTATAATAAAGCAACTGCACATCATCCATATAAAAGAAAGGCCTCCTCATCTAAATCACGTTTACTTCATGCCAAAATTTCCTTCCGACACGCAATGATCTATTGTGTATGCTATGGAACCTTTCATCGTTGCCTTGTACTCTTTCCTTTAGGGGCTTGTGTGCGTACATATGTGCTTAAAAGCTAGCCGACATCTGCCCATTAGATGGTCAGCAGTTTTTTAATTTGTAACATTCTATAGTGCTTAATTGGGCAGTATACACACAAATAAAAGAATGCGAATTAAGTTTGAATCGCAGAGATAATCTTATGGTATCCCCGCATGTTCTTGTATCTCAGCCCCGTACCCGCCGGTTTAATACACAGTCAGTTTATCAAGCGGGTGCTTTTGACTGATGGCGAATCAGCCTCTCCACCTGTTCATGATACCGTCCCAGTGCTCCTTTTCGAAGTAATTGTTATAGAGATATATCCTTAGGCGCTTACCCTTAAGATTCCATAACCTAATCGCACTGCCACTCTCGATCCTACGGCTTTCTCTACCTACATTAGACCATTTGGCAAACTGGGGATATAGCACATGATATTCTAAAAAGTATGGGCACAAGAAAACATGGCAAAGCGGATCACTCTCTCCCCTTACTTACCTCTAATTGTATGTTGAGTTAGCGTCCACTAAGTCAAGAAGTTCTTTGATAATTCCACACTAAAGATCAAAGAGGGCAAAATAACGAAAGGGAAAATCTGGACTCCTGGGAGTAATATCTTTACAAAAGGTAGCGAAATGCGCGTGGGAGCACGGTAGTTGCTTTGGGTAGGAAGGGCCTTAAGCTATGGCCAGTTAACTTATACCCAGGCCATAGAAGCCCCCTACATTACTTTCCCAGCTAATAACAGACAGTCTAGAACCGAATATATACTTTTAGTGCTGTCTGTTGTTTCCGCGCACGGCTCGTTAGATTCCACGGACATAGGTGAGACGGTAACTCCTCCGCGAGGAACTGCCCGTTTATGATGATCATATATCTCATTCAACTCCGAATTTCACTATCTCCCGCTATCCATACAACTGTGCTAGATCATATCACCACATATTAACGAGAATTTAAATAGGCTGGGTATTGCTTCATAAGCCTTAGAACTGTGTGGCATCTCGAATCACTATGAATACTAAAGTAACCCCTATTACAAGTTGATTACTCTGATCCTTCCTTTTGCAATGAGCTGTACCAAGCCACTTTGGAGAAGCAGGCTATGAATCCTACGGGATGCATGCTATTATGTGAAATAAATTGCCTCATACCTCCCGCCCACGATGACGAAACCGACGACGCGCACCCCTAATTTCAGTTCAGCTAGTTGAAACAAGTACGACGTACTCTCAGTTAAACATGGTGGATTCATACCGAACCGCCTTGAAATCTGTCGAGGAAGGGGTGAACCTAGAAGGAAGTGGCGATGCATGCTCGGACGCCAAGGATAGCTGTGCAAATACGTACGCCTGGTTTCGTGGCCCACTTGGTTCTTTTGGCGCTTCCTCGAGCGCTTTTGTGGTTCTGATAATTAAAATCCCGATCCGAGCTTAGAACTGAGTAGGAAAGACACTCCGTCCCCCCGTTATGGGAGAAGAATAGGCAAACATTAAGCTAGGATGCTGGAGGTGGCCGGATTAGAAGACAGTTCGCTACTCAGCAACTTAACATAATTCTGGCTGCGTAGATACAGGACTTCTAAATAAGGAACCCTCAAGAAATCATTACGATTTCAGTCCAATTGCTAATAAATATCAATGAGTCGAACCCAACCGTAGTAACTTCGCTGACAGCCGCACTCACCAGCGCATGACTAAGAATTGCAAGAGGCAATGAATATAATTTGTCAAGATCGCAACAACGTATCTAAAGGTAGGGAACCAATAACTACAGAGCAGGTACAGAAATCGTTTAGGCGTAACACAAGGCCTATGTCTAATGTATATCTTGCAGCCATACAAATGAGGCATAGAAAGCGCTAAGACCCCCAGTTGGCTGAAGACATAAAAGTAATCAAAGTCACCAAAGTGATCATATAGGTTTGCGCACATCTTGCTGCGATAGGAAGGTAGGGTTGGAGCCTTATTACTTCACTTCTAAGAGTTATTGAATAAATGATTCATTACGCCACGCACTTGACAAATATGTTTGCGTGTAATCACCGAGGAAAAAATGAACTGGGATGATCCCAATATGCCCCGGAGTACCGATAGCTTCTTTACATGATTCGTTCTAGGAGTACTAGGCGTGACATTATAGCGTACCTAGGTTGAACCGAGTAACCCTAGGAATTGAGCAGCCCCATGGTAATGATTGGACGTCACCCTTAGAGCGGTGAGGATATGCTTTCGATTTGATACGCGAGGGCGTCGAAATTCTATAATGATGAGACGTGTCTTGACCTGCCGGCCCTGGATGGTTGCCTTGTTTGAGGTGAATCATAACCTCTGCCGTGCCAACGAATCGTTGGTGTTGATGTAATTCTGAAGCTTGACATTTGCAGAAGGCAATCGACCCAAGCACCCAATCTATCCCGCGGATAGTGGATGGAAGGATAGAGGCGTAAGTGGTGGGCTGTTGAGCGAATTTATGGCTCCACAGAAAACCCAGAGCTTGAAGCCATTCGACGAGGCATGGGTGACTTGTTGGTTTGACCGGTTGCCTTCTGAAGTGTTTCGAGGGGGATCCATCAACGTGGCATACCCGCAAAGATACTCGCTGAATCAACTTCCATGTGGAACGAGGACAGCGCCACCATCGGCAACCCCGGCGATTCATATCCGCTAGGGTAGTCTCAAAAGCCTAACGTTAGTGCAGGCAAAAGTTTAGTACTGATGCTTCTTGGTATATGCATCAGGTATTACTGGCTGAATACCACTTATTAATCTCATCTAGAATGATAACCTCATGTTCCTAAGACGTATTCTTTATGACCCTCGACAGTGATGCCGGTCTTTTACTGCGCAATATTTCAGGTGATCGTCTTGGCAGTAGATGCGGCCATGCCTATCCGCTAAACAGCACCTAAGGGGGTAAATATGCCCAGCCAGCCTTTCGAATATAAACGCGGCTTTTGAGCACAGAGTGTTGCCTATTTGTCCTGATAGCATCATGTGGAACACTGGTGAGTTCGATCCTAGTAAGGACAAGTTAAATTTAGAGCAAATTTTGCGGATGGCGGAAGCTAAGTGTGTTGCCACTACTAGCATGTGCTTTACATAGTTTTCTCGCCACACCGACTAACCAACGCTAGCGCTACGGGAAATAAGAACTGGTTGGAGAAAGCCCAAGCGGACGAGTATAACGTGACATGTAAAGAAAAAGAGAGAAATATCAAGTGCATCTGGCAAGTAGTGTAGCTTTTCATGCTACTAGATCATCGGCCTGAGAGTTGCCACACTGCGTGCGGAAGAGATTGTATTTCGTCATGGAGCAGCACTTTCGACCCAAATAAGTCCCAATCGGACAAAACTTAGATTAAGTAAGTGAAAAATATTATAAGAGGGTATAATACGAGCTATGGAATTCTTCTCCTCTTTTTCCTTCTCTTTTCCAAAATTAGGGGGCAGATATGAGCATTTACAACAAACGAATGTATTTTTTTTTAAACAACAGTGACAGACAATGATTCAACTGTCATGATACTCCTCAAAGGTAGGTGCTCTACCATAGCCTAGCAATGGATTGCAAGGTATCTAGAGTTCATAGGCCACTTCGGAGGCGTATTAGCTGTTCTCCGAAAGAACTACAATATAGCCGGACAAGAAAGCGGACAGCAGCAAGAAACAGTGCCCGAGAGAGCACATTTCTCGATTATGGATTTTAAAAGCGGCCATATGCAAATTTATGGAAAGACTGTAAGAAAATTTTGGCTATGAAAGGATGTCTAGTGAGCTTCCTGGACTGAGGTGAGAGATGAAAGGTGAGGCTGAAAACCGACCGCCGCTTGTGATCTTGTTGCCTGAGGCTAAAAACGCTTAGGGCGGTGAGGCTATTGAGCTCCGGAAGCAACACGTACTCCACATCGCCCATCCTTATGTTTTCATTTATACACTTTTGATCCCTTTGATCCCTCATTATTTGTGTTTTAGTGTCGGTAAAGCCGTCGTCGTAGATTTTCCTGTGTTTGCACACCTCCGAGTTTTGCATACCAAATGGGCATTTCCTTCCCAACTAAGTACCATAGGTAGCCCTTGGATTGCAGGCGATCGATGGGCGGCATGATTCCACCTGGTACCCTAGCTCGCAAGAGCATTGAGCTTGTGCAGCAGATGCCATTGTCACTCCTTTTGCTAATGTTTTTGACTTTGTGTTTGGTCGTTGCAGTTTTGGTAATTTTCCTTCGATACAAGGTCTGCATGGAACTGACACTCACTTTTATGATTTACAGCTCTACCTCACGCTCTTTATTGTGGCGCCTGTCCCTCGACCACCCCGTAGGTCTGAGAAAACCTATAAGACCATACTACCAGATGGCAAGCCAAGCGAGGATAAAGACCTGCCGTGTTGGCTCGACTCATGGATGGCTCACAAAGAACTCGCTCGACAAAATGGCGATAAGTTAAGCCCTACAGGTCAAATAGAAGAAGCTGAAATATTCATGTCGGTGGTTGTGCCCGCCTACAACGAGGAAGAGCGCCTTGGGGGCATGTTGGAAGAAGCTGTTGATTTCCTCCAGCGCGAATATGGTGGCGCACATGGCCAGGGAACTGAGCAAATTACACTGAAAGCTGCCGCTTCGAAAAGTAATTCCAAAGCTCGCATCAATGGGCCGGATCATGCTGGTATCGAACCCAGGACGAGAAAGGGTTGGGAAATACTCATTGTCTCGGATGGCTCAACGGACAAGACTGTCCACCAGGCGCTCAATTTTGCGCGAGAGCACCAACTATCTCAGTACCCAACGCCCACCCCTGGGCCACGCACGCCTCATCCTACCCACTCCACACATATCCCCCACGGATCGATTAGAGTGATTACTTTAGAGGAGAACAGGGGTAAAGGGGGAGCAGTAACACATGGCATGCGGCATGTACGTGGTCAATATGTTGTCTTCGCCGACGCCGATGGGGCTAGCAGATTTGGCGACCTCGCAAAATTAGTTGAAGGCTGCCGGTCTGTCGAGGACGAACTAGGACGAGGCGTGGCGATTGGATCCAGGGCACACCTTGTTGGAAGCGAAGCTGTTGTGAAGGTAAGTCAAAGTGTACCTTTGTCCGTCTTACTATAGCTTTATTTACAACTTTGAAATAGCGTTCAAAGCTCCGCAACTTTCTTATGCACTCTTTCCACTTACTACTCCGTCTTATGACACCACCAGCCACGTCCTCTATCAAGGATACTCAATGCGGCTTCAAACTCTTTTCACGTCCAGCGCTACCCTACATCATTCCTTATATGCATTCCGAAGGTTGGATATTCGATGTTGAAATGCTGATGCTGGCGGAAAGCGCTAGTATTGCAATGACGGAAGTTGCAGTGGGCTGGAAAGAAGTTACGGGTAGTAAGCTTAATGTCATTTGGGATAGTCTCGGCATGGCCTGGGGCCTTGCTATACTTCGAGCTTCATGGGCATTCGGCATCTACAGGAAGGAGTAGGGATTCTTTTCGTTATGTGTACGCATTCACCCGGAGTTTCTGGTGCGCGTTATGCCAACTGTATCAACAATAGACCAAAACATGCCTAAGATGATTCCACGCAAGATATAGTGGAATACATTAATGGGTAATTTTCTTGATTGTGCTCATAGTTCATCAAATAAAGTATTTAAACCACAGCCACTTTACCCAAGCTCCCCTCTTTCTTCCATATCTGTTTTCGTATTTCTATTCAGCTAAGATATCTCCATCTCGTTAGCATCCAATTTCCAAATAGTCGATCTGCCTTTGAACAATCACTGTCTTGTTTTATCATGCTGGTATTCGCGAACCAGACCCCTTCTGCTGAATTTCTTCTAAGGATAACTGGAAATCATACCACACTTGGAGGACGGTATCGAGGTGCTCTATCTTCAACTTGCCCTGTTCTGAAACGGCCAGCGTTCGCGCAGTGTTGACAGCGTTTGATATTTCGCGGCCGTTCATTTCGGGCTTCATTACTAGATCTAGACAACCAGTAATGTCTAGTTCAATCTCGTCTAGGGGCAATCCGGACAATTGCTATTCCTAGAGACGGCGCCTGCGATGTATGTCTGGAGCATGATACTGGAGCGCAAGATGGATTCTTGATCTGATGGCCCGATCAAAAACTTGAACTCGGTTTGAGGTAAGAAAAAGAATCCCTTGGAAATACTCCAATTGACGTAAGAATACTATGCGACGGTGTTAATAATTAGTACAGAATAAGAAAATCTTACTACGTTGGAAGTTGTTGATGCAATACCGACCTGCAACTAGGTCGTTCTGCTCAAATTGGTCTCCAGGGCCACTTTGACGTTCTTCTAGGAAAACATCGGCTTCATCGATGAGGACGATTGCATGCCAGATAGATGCATAGGCTAGGTGACGTTTCAACTCGTGAGAAATACGTTCTCCCCAACTTCCAAGCTCACCAGTCGAGATTTCAAGAAGAGGGCTCTTGGTATGTTCAGCCACCAATTTTAAGACGACCTGTCAATATCGCATAAAGGTATCAAGTGGAAAGTCTTTGAAGCCTCGTTACTTACCAGCTGTCAAAGTTTTCCCACTGCCTGGTAATCCGTGTAAGAGGACAATCAATCCTTTACCTTTGAGATGCGCTTCGCCCCTGGCTTGGTCTAGAAAACGATAAGAAGTGACGAGGGAGCGGATCAGCCTACGTTGAGTATCTGGGAGGATGAGCTTATCCATGGCACTTGCGGCCCATTCGATGTCTTGCAAAGAGTCAACGAAAAATTTGCACCTTTCTTTCATGTCTAAGGAAAACCCGTAGACATAAGGGGGGCACAGCATCGGATCAGCTTCAGGACCATGACACGCTGCGTTTTCTCGCCCATTTGGGTCTATGCAAGTCAGTGTGCTGTTCGGGGCAGTGCGCCCTTACTTCATACTTACCTATATCATCATTTGACGTGGAAAACTCCTCTTTTTGCCGTCTTAGCTCTTCGACAAATGTTTTACAATCCACAACAATGCGGCCCGCTGCCTGTTCAAAATTGTGTGAGAAGTGCCAACTGGAATGCCTGCATATGCTTGAAGCTTACTGAACGAGGAAGCCATATGCCATCATATGCAGCCCTTTCATCATAGTGGTCGTATGGCGGAGTCTTTAAATACATGAACAAGCCATCATAATTGAAAGTCTGAACACCACGAATTTCGAGGTAGCGACTACCACGTTTAATGAGTCTTTCTTGGAGAGCTTCCTGGTCGTTGAGATAACGTAGAGGAAATAGGGAAAGCATGGTAATTTTCGATGGGCTAATTCCCACAAATTCTTCCTTTTCCCAGATTTTTAAGTTCACATTGGATGTGCCGACACGACTGCCATCACAATTGGTATATTTGCAAGTCAACTCGAAGAATTTACCGCTTGAGGAGCACGAGTCTCCGTATCCTGTTTTTACCAGCCGGTAGAGCCGCTCGTGCCCATATTCTTGAGTGTAAAGCAGATCTCCGGGCTTGAAGATCACCCAAAGGAGATCAGAGGTGATAAGACCGACTTCTAGTTCGTATTAAGTTTGATTCACCATCAACTGTAATATATGAAACTAGTAACATACTATCGAGGCGCTTCACCTCGCGGCCTTTATCACCAGCTTCATTCTCAAGAAAATCCAATAAAAGATGAACATGTTCTTTCGCACCCGGCTCCGCCGCATCCTCACACCATCTAACAAGTGCGTCGGTGTGATGATTAAGGAGCTTGAGCGGGCTATCAAATGAAACCCCTTCGCTAAATTGTAACGGTTCTGCCGGATAATATTGCACAATATCTCTTAAGCAAGAGAGCAAGTGGGGAGAGTTTATATCGACAGTCGTCTTTTCGAGCTTATCCTTCTCATTGAAGACCTGCTCGGCGACCAAGGCATACTCCACAAAGGGTTTCCTCACCGAAGAAAGATAAGCGTCCTTCTCTTGGACTTCACCGTCACCTTTTTGGGCAAGGCTTTTAACTTCGCAACGGGATCCTTTAGGAACTTTCAGTTCCTTGTCAATATTCTCTGTAACGGTATCCATTTTCGGTTCTGTTCCTCTTGTTGTGGCCAAGGCAACACCATTCTCTGTAGTAGAGTCGGCTGCCATGCTGATTGTGGTAGTGATGTACAAGAACAAAGTTTGTCTCGATGTTAACAGAGGAATAGTTAGGTTGAAGGCTCCATTTTATGTGTCATTCCAAGTCTTGTAGTACATTTGATATAATAAGCACACTAGTTGGTCGAGGTGAAGGAAAGTGCAGCCTACACGGCTGCCTGTTAGGCGCTCGTTCATTGAGCACACCCTTCAGTCCCACGCCAATGCACTCAGGCCAAGCTGGGTCATTAACAAACACAAAAGCTTCCTGCCTACCACTAGTACCTATCATCCTTTTATTATCGGCTTAAGACTTGACTCGGAGAATTTACCATTTAGTATTAGCTACTAATACAGTAAAGCAAGCTTGGTTGGTACACAATAAAAAAGCACTTGTATATCCTATAGTGAGATACCAAATATAATGGTAGGTAGAGGAAGAGGTAGAGGTCTGCTCTACTCAGCATATAGATACAATTGTCTTGTCATGAGGCGAAGCTTTGGGTATGCACTCTGTGCTACACTACTATATTGGCAATAGCATAAGTGGTGCCACTGTTTCTAGGATCCACCTTATTTTACTCTATAATGCCCAAGCTTTATATATAGTGAAAAATATTAGAATATAAGCAATATATCTAATAGTCATTATATAAGAATATTCTAGAAAATTCTAAAAAATTCTAGAATTTTATAAAAGCTTCTAGTTATAAATTAAAATATTCTAGAAAAAGGCTTT
>KV748889.1:0-50264 GCA_001692915.1 Glonium stellatum | reverse complement strand
AGCCGTAGCCGTTGCCGTTGCCGTTGCCGTTGGCGCCGCTGCTGGGATTCCCGGGGACGAGGCTGGGCGGCGGGGAAGCGGGACCGCGCTGCTGCTGGTGCTGTTGGCCCTGCTGCTGGTACTGCTGGACGGGCGTCGGGGAGCGGAAGGGGTCGTAGTCGTCGGTGCTGTGGTAGGGGCTCTGCTCGCGGCCCTGGCCCTGGTTCTGGTTCTGGTTCTGGTTCTGGTTCTGCAGATGCTCATACGGGCGCACAGGCGCACCGAGCGGTGAGATCTCGACGGGGCTCATCTCGTACGCGGGGCCGTGGGCGGGGTTGCGCTGGTCGTAGGGCGAGAAGGCGGCGGCCGGGTCGGCGAGGCGGGAAGGGCCCGGGCCGCGGCGGCTGCTGCTGTTGCTGAAGCCCGTGTTCTGGCGCGAGGGTCCGGCGCGCGGGTCGTGGGTCGCGGAGAGCGGGCTGACAAGGTGCGGGGAGTTGCGGCCGGAGGGGCTGAAGGCCGTGTTGGTGGTGTTGAGGCGCGAGGGCGCGCCGTAGCTGTTTTCGGGCCGGGTGGTTGGCGCGGGCGAGGAGCGGCCTTGCGACATGGGGGAGTAGGGCCGCTGGGGGCCTTGGGTGGCGCCGGTTAGGGTCCGGTTCGTGGGTGGGCGAGAGAAGTAGTCGCCGTTGCGGTCAAGTGGCGGCATTGGAGGGACGGGCGAGCTTCGGCCGGGTTCTCCATATCCCATAGATCCCGCCTGGCTGAGTAAAGGTGCGTTAGAGTTGTAGCTGGCGCTAGAGAATGCTGAAGATTGGGTATCCGATCGTGATGGAGGTAGAGGTCTCTTAACATCCTCGGGGAATGACGGTAGAGTAGGTTGTCTCGATGTGCCGCTTCCATTAGTGCTCATCGTGTTCGTCCGGCTAGGAGGTTGCGATGAGTATGGTGGTAATGAGCCGTTTTTCTCCTTCCCGAATGAGTAGATCGAATCCTCGTCGTCATCCCCACCTGAAAGTACTGGTAGCGTTGGTACGCGCTGAGCTTTGCCTGGTCGATCGCCATGCTTCATGGCTATCTGCTCTTCTTTCCTGCGTTTTGCGTCTTGCTTCTCTAATGCCTTCTTGACCTTCACGCTGACAATCTTCTCAAGCCTTGAGTCTACCTTTCGGCGGCAGTAGATTGACAATCTTCCATCTGCGCTCGGAATGTAGTGCCAAAGGAAAAGAATGTAGAGGATTACAGAAACAATAAGCGACAGGGCCGATATAACCCAAATGACAAGTGTGAACAACATAGTAAAGTAGATGACCACTTCTTCCTTGTTTTGTTGGGCAAGGAGATCGACATTAATCCAAAATTGCTGAAATGATGAGTGGCCGTCTGTGGCAGCATTCTTGCCCTCGGGTATTAAACTGGCTTTCATAACGGTCCATAACGTGAGAGCATTAACAACTACTCTCGGACCTTCGGCAAGAACAATGACAAGAGCTCCTACAATCAAATTAGTATGAATCTGATATGATGTTCGAGAGGACGGCGTGCCTTTGAATTGAAAGTAGACAAAAAGGGCAATATAATCAACGCCCTTTTTGCTCGTTGTTAATTCAGCAAAGACAAGAAATCTTCTCCATCCTTGTCCGTTTTTGCCCATTCGGATACTCTGCAAGATGACGGCAAGTGGGTCAAGGTAGCTCTCAGCAACACCGCCTGCACGAATAACGCGAATGGCTCGGAGCCATTCCAATGCAAGTAGTACATAGGATAGAATGATACATATGGCGAAGATCCATTTAGCGATGTCGAAAGGAATTGGCGGTTTGATTTGGCTGGACCACTTATTGAAGGCTAAAAGGTTGATTGCAGTGAATGCGTCGGCTACGTAGACAGCGATTGACGTTATGACCAGTATCCACAACCAGGCGTATGAGAAAGGTGCAATGCAAGATGTCGATTTGAAATCCGAAAGTGTCTATCAAGCAGTTAGCGTGCTTCCAATTAATTGAGTGAAGGGAGATCTGCTTCAGCAGAGAGTGGTCCTCAGCTACTCAAGATTAAATGCCATGGGAACTCGTGAAAAGTCGCTGCTGTGCTCCGGGAAGCTGGGGGCAGAGAAGGGTTGAGCCTGCACGTACGATATAATCCCACTTTTGTTCCTCATTCACCGGACCACCCTTCTCTCGGTCACCTCCACAGCAGCCCATCCCGGCTGCTGTAATATATTAAAGTAGACGTCCTAAGTCTACGACAACCTTCGAAATTATGCCAGGCCAGCTGGAGCCGTTTCTTAAGGTTGTAGATTGAATGAGCGACGAAGGCGCGTGGTCGTAAAAAGACGTCGCGCTTGGGAGGTCGAAATTGCTATGCTGGTGTGCTGGACTCTGTGGTAACAGTCCAGCTGTTCACCGCCAGCGGGTAGTTTGGTGAAAGAATTGGTCGGAACGGAATTCTTGGGGATCTAAGAGAAGAGGCTGAAGCGCGTGTCTAAGGTGTGTATGGAGTCTCACGCTAGGTCCAAGTCCGGGATGCTAGGAAAAGTGCATGATTCGAGGTGGATTCCTGGAGCGCGGGATGTCTGATGCGCACAATGCCCGAGTGTGTTTTATCAACTATCAGATGGCGCACGGAGGTGGGGCGCCACGGCTTGCAAGACTGAGTAATGTGACAATAGTGAGCGAGTTTGTGAATAGAACGATAGCTGAAAGAGGTGGGTATCGTGAAGGAGCGGCGGATGCGAAACGGCGGAACGATTGGAGGGGTATCACAATGATTGCAGGGCAAATGAAGGGCTAAATGAGAGGCACCTAAGAAACTAAACAAGAGTGCAGGGCGTCTAGTGTTGACATGGCGGCCGCTGAAAGGTGATGAAAGAGGATAGATGGGGGTAGGTGAGAGGAACTCCTTTTGCGATTACTTCGCTCACGTTGGACAGCATTCATTCCTGTAGCTGGCGGCTGGCAAAAGACCCGACCGCTGGACTCCGCGTTTGAGAAGATTGCACGGCCAGCCCCAGTGAGCGCCAATCAAACTGCCGCCGCGAGCGAGGCTAAAAGCCACCCGTCCATCGAATAAGCAATGACTAGTCCTGTTCCTGTGCGTCCGCCGCTTCGGACGGCCTTGGGGGTTAATTGGTGCCCTGGTGCTCGCCCATTGCCGACCTCAATCTGGCGCTGATTGCTGATACTTGAGACGCCTAGGACGACTCGTAGCTCGCCGTATGGCTATCACCGAGCGTCATTGGGAACGCACATCCAGCGACTACCATTGCACCGAAAGAGTATGCAGTCGTCACGTCGCGCATGTTAGTTTTGAGTGCACAGATCGTTCGATAAAGCGCCGTGTCTCAACCCGCATTTCAAGGTTATCCGTTAGCTCTCGGTTGTATCAGATCATTTGAAGGCATCTACTCACGCCACGAACGCTGCTCTGCTCTGCTACAATTTCGCCATTATTCTAGTCTTACCGCTTTTTATCTCTTTGGGTAATAGTGCCGAATAGTAACGCCGAACATCCGTGAAGATATATGGACCTGCTGTTAATTTGTCGTCGCGCTATTCTCTTCGCATCAATCATGACATATCCTAACACACAATTGTATGGGAGTCAATTACAGTACTCAAATCATATTTGACCGTGCCCTACTTCTTTTCAAATGTAAGCAAAAATTCCATTTGTACTGCATAGGTGCCTTGGGCAAGGAGAAATATTTTGTTGGAATTGGTCTGTCCGTAGCTGAGATCGTACGGACTCGTCTACCGTGTGAGTACTCCATTTTTGCCTCAAGGAGATCAGAGAGCTGCTCTAGATTTTCTGCCCAACTCTTCTCTTATATCAATCTTTTAGCTGGACTGCTCTATCATTTTGCTTCAGTCGCTTCCAAGGTACATAATCTAATGCGGCATGCTCCCATTCCCCTATTCATCTATTTCACATTCCGTCACCACAGCGCTAACACCAATGTAGATAGCACACATTTCTCGACCCTCCATTATCTTTCTTTCCGTCAGCGCACCCACTCTCACGTAACAATATAGTAAAATGGATTTAGGACTCGGGCTAGCGTAGCTGCAATATATCCGCTTCGACAGACGCAGCTATAGCCTAGCACATTACACCACGGCATATAATTTTCATTCAATAAAGTCACTTTCATTCAAACATCTCTGCTCTCGCCCATATGCTATACTAACTGAACTCCCTAGTCGCGCCCATCACCCAAGAGTGTTAAATAAGCATCCCATGAAAAAAATAGAACCATAAAAGACATGCTCAGAGCAAGCTGGTCTAACCATAAGTTTTATAC
Source organism: Glonium stellatum (assembly GCA_001692915.1). Lineage (NCBI taxonomy): Eukaryota > Fungi > Ascomycota > Dothideomycetes > Gloniales > Gloniaceae > Glonium > Glonium stellatum. Next base: position 45,988 of record KV748889.1, on the reverse strand, counting down.
TACAAAGCCTCCCACTCTCATCTCAGAAGCCTCGCTTTTTGTTCTTCTCTATAAGAGTGTTTATAGCTCGTCGTGACCACTGGGCTCCTCATCGCTGTAATCGGGCATTCCGCCCGCACCGCCACTGTACAGCTTGCTGGTGATTGGGTATGCTATGCCGCTGAGCTTCTCCTTCTGCTCATCGAAGTCCTCGGCCGTGGCCGTAGCGGCGTTCTCTTCGAGCCAGTCCTGGGTTTCCTTGACGGCTTCGAGGATCTATATTTTATGTTAGTCACGTATCATTTGAAATAAGGGAAGAAGGGAATCTTACAGCCTCCTTATCCTCCTCGTCAATCTTGCCGCCAAGGCCTTCCTCGTCATTAACCTGGTTCTTTAGGCTGTAGGCGTAGTTCTCGAGACCATTCCTGGACTCAATACGTTCACGAGTAGCTTTATCTTCCTCGGCGTACTTCTCGGCCTCCTCAACCATGCGCTCGATTTCCTCGGCACTCAGGCGGCCCTTGTCGTTGGTGATAGTGATAGATTCAGACTTGCCAGTTCCCTTGTCGCCGGCGCTGACCCTCAGGATACCGTTGGCGTCAAGCTCAAATGTGACTTCAATTTGGGGAACACCACGAGGCGCAGGACTGGGGCATGTTAGCAGATATTTGGATAAATGATTTAAAGCGGACTTACGGAATGCCAGTAAGCTCGAATTTGCCCAACAGGTTGTTATCCTTGGTCATGGAACGTTCACCCTCGTAGACCTGGATCAAGACGACAGGCTGGTTATCAGCGGCAGTCGAGAAGATCTGACTCTTCTTAGTGGGAATGGTTGTGCCACGCTTGATCAAGTGCGTCATGACACCGCCGGTGGTCTCAATACCGAGAGTCAAGGGGTTGACATCCATCAAAACGAGACCCTCAGCCTTAGCTTCACCGGAAAGGACACCACCTTGAACGGCAGCACCGAATGCAACAGCCTCGTCGGGGTTGACATCTTTACGGGCTTTCTTACCGAAGAACTCCTCGAGCATAGCCTGGACCTTAGGGATACGGGTGGAACCACCAACGAGGACGATGTCGTCAATATCGCTCTTCTTCATCTTGGCATCCTTAAGAACCTGCTCGACAGGCTTGAGCGTCTTCTTGAAGAGATCGTTGTTCAATTCCTCGAACTTGGCGCGGGTAAGAGTCTCGGAGAAATCCTCGCCGGCGTGGAAAGATTCGATTTCAATCTTAGCGGTCTTCTGGGAAGAGCTGCATACAATGTTAGCAATTGTAAGACTCGAATTATAAAGGGATCATTCTTACAGAGTTCGCTTGGCCTTTTCAACCTCACGCTTCAGCTTGCCCATTGTCTTGGGGTCTTTGGTGATATCAACATTCTTCTCCTTGTTGTACTTCTTGGCGAAGTAGTTGATGACACGGTTATCAAAATCTTCACCACCGAGATGGGTGTCACCAGCAGTCGCTTGGACCTCAAAAACGCCGTTGTCAATGGTCAGGATGGAAACATCGAAGGTACCACCACCAAGATCGTAGACGATGACTTGTCGCTCGTCCTTATCAGTCTTATCCAGACCATAAGCCAAAGCTGCCGCGGTAGGCTCATTAACAACACGGAGGACGTTGAGACCGGCAATAGTACCGGCGTCCTTGGTAGCGGCTCTCTGTGCGTCGTTGAAGTAAGCTGGGACGGTGACGACGGCGTTGGTGACAGTCTCGCCGAGGTAGCTCTCCGCCACCTCCTTCATCTTGCCCAAAACCATAGCGCTGATCTCCTCAGGAGTGAAGGTCTTTTCCTCATTGTGAACATCGACCTTGACGCGGGGTTGGCCGTTCTTGTTGATGACGGTAAAAGGGAAATGCTTTAAATCAGCCTGGACCTCTTTTTCGGCGAATTTACGTCCGATTAAACGTTTCTGTGAGCACGTTAGAGTTTGTAGATTGCGAAAATGACAAAACGAGCTCTTACAATGTCGAAAATTGTCCGGTGAGGATTGCTAGCGTATTGATTCTTTGCCGCATCACCAACAAGTCTCTCCTCGTCGGTAAAAGCCACCCATGAAGGCGTTATTCGGTTACCTGTGGAAATCATCAGCTCAAGCTTGCGAATTCAGCCGAGAAGAATGCATACCTTGATCGTTGACCATTATTTCCACCTTGCCATTCTTCATTACACCGACACATGAGTATGTGGTTCCCAAATCGATACCGATCACAGGTCCGGTAACCTGGTTCTCCTTCAACGGTTCTTGGTCTGCCCTCGCGGTCGAAGCGAGCATCAAACCCCCACACAGAACGAGAAGAAGGTAAAAGGCCATAGACCAGGCCGAGCGCGACGACTCGCCGCCTCTTGACCGCCTCGACATGGTGAAGATGTGTGCGATGTGAATAAGGAGGTGAGTACGCTGGATCTCTATCGAAGAGTCTAGCAAAGGGTAGGTACAAGGCAATGCAAGAGGTCTACGTCCCCAAGACCAGCAAGTGAAAAGGAAGAAAAGTGGTGGAAGAAGTGGTGTGGGAGAGAAGGAAGAGAAGAGGGAGGAAAAGCTATGGGGGAGAGCTTAAAAGTAGCCAGAGTGTGAAGTTTTGAACAGAATACAGTTGCATTTTGACGCACTTCAGCTCTGACCGCCTGCCGGGAAAGGCTAAGCACCAGGCTGCATGCGCCACTTCTCAATAACGCAACTTGTCCTTTCGAAGCTCGGCGAGAGCCCCTCGCACCCCTCAGCCCGGCACACAGATGCTTCTAATTAAGCGTAACCACGCCCAGTTCCGGCTGCCATTTGTGAACACGTGTAGCTTTTGCTCGTGGCAAATAAGGGATCATCATCATTTACAGACTATTCCGAGCCCTGCGCTGTGTAACTCCAGCTTTCAGCCTCAAGCTTTCTACCAGTATTCTACGTTGAGCTACCCTCTACAAATCCTGCATGTTATTGAACCCTTTGAAAGCATAAAACACATCCTAGCTACCAACAAGCAAACCTTATTCTTGCGATGCATTATCAAGCAGTAGGTATACAACAGCCCCGTCCGCTCGCCATGATAAGCGCTGGTCCATGCGGTCAGGAACAGCCGCAGCCGGCGCTGCTTCCAAGTGTCCTCTTCTCAGCCTCACATGAAAGGGGTGATGTATCCTCTACCTACCCTGATGGCGGACTTCCACCAATCATTTAGAGTTCCAAGGCGGGACAAGAATGAGTCTTTCGTGATTACTCAATCATTTAAGGAGGCGGGAGTCATCCCGCAAGTTTATTTAGGGTCAGAAGGCAATAGTGCTAATCCTTCCCTAGTGATGGCGTCTACAAAAAGGCTTAGGAGCAGCTATATCGAGCTTATGCCAGCACGCAGAAGTATACAATGCTAGGCTTTTTGTGGTACAACGAGCTGTTGCTATTGTTTAATATCAATCGCATTTATCATGCGTGTCTTATCTATGTAACTATGATTCATCCGTGGCAAACGGGCGGGACCCAAATGGAATGGCGAATCGACGCTGATGTCTTTGCCATAACTTGACTTCTCTAAATCGCTAACCGTCTATTTCTTGCCTCTGCCGCCAAAGCCCCACCTGATTTGATTGGCCTGTCTAACCTCAACTCCCAAATCATCCGCCCAGGCCCACACCAGACCCGGGTTCTTCTGGAACATTCGTCCAGCAATCGCCAGATCCAATCCCTCTTCCAGTAGCTGGTTCGCTTGTTTGCCCTCTATGATGGTTCCCACGGTTCCTACGGCCATCTTGTCGCCAACAGCCTTTTTGACTTCCTTGGCGAATGGCGCTTGGTACGCGGGACCAGACTTGATCTGCTGCTTTTCGTGCAGACCGGCAGAAGACACGTCGAGCAAATCAACGCCGCGCTCAGCTAGGATCTGAGCAAGCTTAACCGTCTGAGGCACATCCCAGCCCTCGATATCTGTGTTCTCTAGCCAATCTGTTGCACTGATGCGCAGGAAGAGCGGCATATCCGCAGGGATGGTTTGACGTGTCAGGTCCACGATCTCCAGCGTCAACCGAATACGGTTCTGGAAAGAACCTCCATATTCGTCTGTGCGCTTGTTTGAGGCTGGGGAAAGAAACTCATGGAGGAGGTAGCCATGCGCGTTGTGGATCTCGATGATATCGAAGCCGGCCTTGAGAGCGCGCTCAACACCCGCTTTGAAAGCCTTCTTGAAATCTTGGATATCCTCCTTTGTCATCTCCTTGGGTTTGGCATGTCTGTCGTTATAAGGGATTGCGCTCGGCGCATAGACATTATTGGGCCAGCCGTTGAGCTGTAAGAGGATTAGCAGACTACCTCTGCGTACTCCAGGGAAGCTAGGAGAGTGAGACATGCCTCCTCGGTTGCTACATCACCCATTGACAACCACGGTGCAACTGTACTGGCTTTCCTACCAGCGTGACCAAGCTGAATTCCAATTTTTTGGTTTTGGCTATGGGCGAACTCGACAATCTTTCGGAGCGGCTCAACTTGCGAGTCCTTCCATATACCACTATCCTCAGGCGTAATCCTTCCCTCCGGTGTAACAGACGTAGCTTCAACGAAAGAAATCCCGGGCCCACGCTGTATAATACCACCGAGATGAGTGAAGTGCCATGCTGTATGGTGGCCGTCTTCTGCGGAATATTGGCAAAGGGGCGAGAGCTAGAGAAATCAGAACATGCCTATGATGAGCCATCAATGAGGGGCTCGTACCATGATACGATTATGTAATGTCAAGCCCCGCAACTTCAACGGCGTGAAAAGCTTAGGAATAGACTTGCCATCTTCCTTCATTCCAAGCGCTGTGCCCGCAGGAGGAATTTGGGCAGGAGTATAATAAGATATCTATTCCAAGGAGTGAACTCTAAGCATAATTCCTGGTGAAATTAGACAACATAATCTCACCCCAGGAGCTGCTCTGTTAACATTATGACCTTCCTCTGAGCAGTTTTCCGCGACGCCGTGATGGGAATGATGAGGAGCCATATTCTATGAGTGTCTTGAAGTCGGGATTATGATAGCCAGAAGATTTTAATGATGAAGTGACATAGCGGATATGATCAATTTATAGCCTGACATCAGTAGTGACGTTTCCTTGGGTAACCGCACGCATTTTGGCTCAAGTGGGCTTTCCGATAGCCTCGGAGACTCAGTGGAGCACAGCGGAGCACCTGCATGCATGGTTATTCCCGAGAATAAGGAGCACCCACCTAAGGAATAGTCTCCTAGAGGCACGATGTCCCACGGATAGGTGCATTAATTACTCGGCCAATGAACGGGGCAGTCGGATGGGGACTCGGAGTTGCTTGTTAATCAATCCCACAGGTGGTCATTGCGTCAGCATCATGAGTCTTTTACTCATAAAAGCATGCTGCTGATTCAACATGCTTCTTGCTTAGCAAACATTGAAAATTGAGACATTGATATGTCAAAATATATGCTACAAAGAAAGATCCAGCTCCCAAAACCTAATTCCATACCATTACACGAACGTTGATTTCTCTACCAGCTTTCAAGCGCTTTCACCTTGACAAAAAGACCATCTTTCTTAGGCTTTGCCGTGATCCCTCCTTGAATGTCCAGCTTCATATTAGGGTCAGCAAGCTCCATCTCGTAATGGCCAAATAGCGCCGCCAACAAAATTGCAAACTCCGCCTTGGCAAAATCTTTACCAATGCAGCTTCTTGGACCATGCAAGAAGGTGAGAAAGGAGTAGTTGCTATCAGCACCACCTGTGTTAGCTCTTCCAGGCCCTATCCAACGATCTGGATTGAATTCCTTGGCGTCTTCACCCCATAGCTCTTGGCTGCAGTTTATCGCCCATGCACAGATAACAACACTAGTCCCTTTAGGAATTGGTTGGCCGAGAATGGTGGTGTCGTGAGCGGCTTCTCGGACTGTGAGAGGAACTGGAGAGTAAAGACGTAGGCTCTCGTTACAAACCGCATTAAGGTAAGGAAGATGGTCGATCTCCGTTGCAGATATCTTTACGTCAGGGTCAAGAATTGACGGAAGATTGCCTCGAATCTCTTCGCGCAATCTTTTTTGCGCGTTAGGGTGACGACATAGCAAATATGTAGCCCATTGAAGCGCCGAAGCAGTGGTTTCATGACCAGCTGCTAGGAAAGTCATGAGCTGATTGACAAGTTCGTCGTCGCTGAAACCACCAGATTCCAACGCCACAGATAGAATATCGACGTCAATACGCTCACCCTTCTCAATTTTCTCTTTCTTATTCTTCACCAACTCATAGCAAGTACGCTTAACAAGCCTAACAGCGTTGACCAATTCCTCATTGCGCTTGACTGGAAGAGCCCGTAAAAACCAGACCGGGATAATATTGCCCAGGATTTGCATGAGCCGTGCAACGCGGGTGGTTGTGAATATGGAGCGATAGGTCTGATTCAGCTCGTTACCGGGGTCCTTGATTGCACCGAAATCCTGGCCTAGTCCAGCAACACCAATGATATCAAGCGTTGCTCGACTAACCCAATTGCCAATTTCCACAGTGGACGCTGGTTGTTCACCTGGAATGTCTGGCTTTTGAATGGCAACATCCATTGCCTCGATCAATTCTTTTGATTTCTTCCAGAATATCGGGTAGAGATCTTTAATATGGCGGAACGCAAATGCCGGCATAAGAGTCCTTCTTTGCCTCTGGGAATAGTTAAGGAGCGATTCAATACAAATACAATTTGAGGGGTGGTACCTTGTGTTCCTCGCCCTCTGCTAAAAGAATACCAATGCCTAAGAGTCTTCCAAGGCCGCTTCTCAGTCGCTCGGGCTTAATGAAATCATAGTTCCTATGCACGAGAACCTCGGCCAGAGCTTTGGTACTAGTGAGGAGCACACGATGTTCATTGAAAATAAAAGAGTATCGAATAAGGCCTTCATTTGGAACTTGCTCAGCCCATTGTCGTTGCGGCTCGCCTGAGGGATCCCTCATAATACGACGAAAATTGCCCAGAATGAATTCACTGCCCTATAAAACCTTTAGAGCGAAATGTTTAGAATTTTGGAACTTTACGTACTGGGGCTGTTGGAAGATGCCGCAGAGGACTAAGGTACTGCGGCCAGACAATCACAGTCCATGTGAAGATGCAAGCTAACTGGATGCCGTAAAGAACGGCAACAGTCCAGTAAAACGAGTGGTAGACATTATATGTTGGAGCATAGCGATTTACAAAGAACGAAATGAGAACAGAATCCAGGAATAGAACTTTCTTCGTGATTGTCATATCTGCGGCGAGGCTAGGGTGGGATGGTTGTGGTCAAGCAAGGCAACGACTCTCTACGGAGAGACAAAGAACTATTTATCCACACAACAGGCTGCAGAAATGATAAAGATTGTACAAGAAATATACTGCGGAGAGTCCCAGTTCCAAGCGTTAGGTTACGGTTGAGGAGGTTGGAGGTTGGAGATGGGCGCTATTTCATGACTCTAACATTAGAAGTGTCATCTAGCGAAACCACAAGCTATCTAGGGGGCGGGAAGGCAGCCTTCGCGTCGTCACAGTCGGCAAGTTGAGTTCAGCCGACACCCCGGTGCGGAAGCGGACCAAACAATTCGGACACAACTGCGAATTTCGCAACACGCTCCCATTTAGTAACTATACAGCATCCTGGCACATCCGGCTGAAAGCGCGTGCTGGTCGCGCTGATCAAAATGCGTACATTTATACCCAAAAGTAGGTAAAATACACTAAAATGGCCGCACGCATTACCCAAAGGGTATAAATTCTGCCGTCTATTCGCCAGATCAACACGCGCTTTCAGTCAGAGTTGACAGGATGACGTACAACAGATCTCGATTCATTGATCCATGGCCAAAGCCAGCAAAGCCAGCATTTCAGTCAGAACACCACTAAATATTTTTACAAGACCACAGCCCCGAATGCGAGATTTTTACGAAGCACCTTGTTCTCATTCAGTCATTCCTGAAAATAAGAGACTGAGTTGACGCCAAAGTCTGCCACCCACACTTTTTTTTGAAATTAAAAAAGAAAACATATCATCTTTTAAGTAGCCGAGATTTATAGTATTACATTAAAAATGGAAAATTAGCCACTCTGTGGTAGTTGAGAGCAGCAAGAAAATCTTCTGCAGTCGCTTGTGACTTGCTGAAAACAAGCTCCTTTATAGCACAAGACTTGCTTAGGCATCAACAAAAACAAGTTTCTCATAGGAAAGGATTGAGAAGCCTATCGCGTCAATTCCATACCAGAGACCTTCTATTGTCCGTTGCTGCGTAGGAAGCACTATGGTACATTTTAAGGAGTGCCAGAGCCAAATAAGTGGGTGACCTAACACCCTTTAGGACAGCAGCAAGTCGTTCCTACGGTCCCCTTACCTCCAGCTCACACACCTCCCCACGGCCTCTAGACAGCTAAAGTACCTATATATAGGACGCCTTATCTCATTGAACTATTCCTCAATCGGTTTATCTAGCTAAGTAAAACTTCCTACGAGTATCTATAGATCCTTGGAGGCCTTTGATTGCGGAGCGTTCGGTAAAATTTTAGGGCGTATTCAGTTGCAAAAGGTCAAATCAGATCCGAACTAAAACCCTGGCAGAAAAGACAGCGTCTGTCCCGATTTGGCATGCGTTCATGGCACAATCTGAAGGCTTTGAGTTAGGTTGGATTTTAACTAAGAAGCCAGATACTCTTTATTTTTCTAAAGTTAAGGGCTTCAGTTTAACTATTTAATATAGTTAAGTGCTACCAAGTTATGGCATGTTTTTCCGGCGGCAAAAGAAATATCAGGATTTTTATAGCCAAATTCTAGTTATATTCTAATTCTAAAGTATTAAACCAAACACCCCCTTTAAATTTAGAATAGAGCTCAAACTAACTTAATTATAAAGCCTTCAGGTTCGAGCTAGCGTTGTAACCGAACATGTCCTTGAAGTTTCGTCACCAAGGGGGTTACCAAACTTTAAGTCCTTCATCTTATTACCATAACGTCACCACTATCACTAAAAAAACATTTAATAACTTAAGCCTTCTCAGCACTCTTCACCTTGCAAGGTAATATCGTCGCACGGCAATATCGTGCGCAGGTAGAGGCTTCATTAGAGACTTATGATAATATACTTACCACTACCACTGCCGCCGCTGCTGCTGTAATATAATGTTGCAGTTATATTATTTTAGTGTAATATTCGAGTTCCCTGCAACTTCCTACGTTAGAATCTCATGGAGAGAAAAGAAAGTCTATAACGCCTATACTACCGTATAGGTATAATAATTAGCTTACTAAAGTTTTTTTTCGCTTAGGCTAGCCAAGCCGTAATAGGATATCTCTACAAGCCTCATATAGATTACCTACAAAGCCCCATTTAACCCATAGCATCGTAAGGCGGTCAGTGAACTAAGCGTCAGGGCGCCTCTAAGGCCAAACAAGAAAGCGATAGTCACAAAACACTCACTACCTTGGCGAATTTCGGTCAGGAATCGGTTTTCCAACGAAAAGGGCTTCTCTCTTGTGCTGCATCATCTCGCACACAACTATTCACCAGAATTTCCTTAGATCTTTGCCTAATTACCCAAGTCGTTCGCAACATAGCCACTCTTTTCTCTTCGTTTAGTCATTCACCATATACCAGGGCTACGAAGCCCCTTTAATGACTACTGCTATTTCACAACGTCTAGTCCTCTCGCTACGATCATGCGTAGCTAGATGGCCTTTGATATCCCGGGTTATTCCGCAATGTACCTATTTTCTACGCTTTTCTGCCCACTTCCTTACGCTAGTTTCCCGAATATACTATGGAAGCCAGTCCCTTCCATCGATTACCTGACTTGTTAAAAAACCGTCTCGGCACATTTAAGAGTTGTGCAATTCGTAGAAGATGTAACACCTGGCAATATCAAACAAGTTCAATCGTAAACCTAATACAGCCTCAATATTTTGAGGTTTATTACGTCATCAAGCAATTGTCCAGAATTAGAATTCACACCACAGCGCAGACCCTTGTAGTTCTAGAGATAGATAATTCACGAATTCTCATTGAAAACAACTGACAACCGCAACCGCCAGTGAGGTTGCTGGTCACGTTGATGTGCTCGGTGAGGCCAACAGTGACTCTTATGACCCCCATGCCTAACCAACATGTGACCACAATTGCTTGTCAGCTCAGCATATAGCTACCTTTAGGAATCAATCAGGTTACCATCCTCATCTTCTTTATCGATCCTGAAGGCTCCGGAACCTATCCTCATGATAGCCTTTGTTAGTATTATCTTTACAACACCCTCATTCCACTGCTCACCACCCTTGGAAGCGAGAGGCTTTGACCTGCTATTCATTTGTTATCTTGGTTTGATATCTACCGGTTTCACCTAGCTTACCAATTACAAGAAGCAAACCTTGCCTCATCTCCACCCTCACGACCAAACTTAGAACTCACTTGCCAGCCTCTAAGCTCAATCAATTTAGGTCAAAGTCATCCCCTATGTCTGCAACCCACGATCAGTTCGAGAATGTTAAGATACACACAGCAAAATGCGACATCTGCGATCAACGTAACAAGCAATTGTTGCGCCGATGTCGAGACTGCGGCTGGGGAGTGTGTACTCCATGCTATCAGCAAAGGAATGGCAACCTTGTCCATCGTATGAATCTTGGAGGGTCTCTGAAAATACCACCTGGTATAACGCTAGTTCCACCTGCTCCAATGATATCTCAGTTCCAGGCAGCTCCTCAGTATGGTAATGTGGCACTATCTAACTTGGCTGCTCCAAATCGCTCTGAAGCTGGCTCACAGCCTGCCGAAACAACTGCGACTTCGGCTCCAGATATCATTCTGAGTGTAGTACCGGATCCAAAACTGGCGGTTCCAAAGTTCTCGCGAAAAGGGAAAGGCAAGCGGCGAGCACGAACCCCAAGTGGCTCAGAGAGTAATAGCAATGTTAGTGAGCCAGTGCAGAAAAAATCTCTCATAAAGCGTGCGTACGCGGGCAAAACGAGAGTCCGTAGAATGTCATCTTCTAGTTCCGAGAACAATAACCTTCAAAATGCGTACACGCCGAAGAAAACCACCTCAGGACGGTTCGCTCCAACTAAATCATCGAGTATCCCATCGCCTGATGCTGAGATGGCGGATGACAACGATGAAAGAGAGCTAGAAGCTCCCAGAACTCAACTGGCAGGCCCAAACTCCGAATCTCGAGGCCGCGCAATTTCTTCCCGGACAGGTATAGTGAATATGGAAGGCAGGGGCTTTGGATCTTCTAAGGGGGCGTCAATGGTGCGAGGCAATCTTGGGAAGGAAAAATCGAAACCAGTAACTGAGACGTCTACTCTGATAGCGCCTTCCATGCGTATACCAGACCTCGGGCATGAGGATAATAACACGGAAGTTGTGACTTCTCCTCCGAGCAATCAAAACCGCGGAGCCTATACCAATATACACACTGTGCAACCTCATTCAAATATGCCAAACGCGGACCGTTCTGTACTGCCTGAATATAGCTATGCAGATACATCTCCAAATACTCCTGCGGCTTTGCCACCAGGGCCTACCGGAGCACCACTGAGTGGCGCTCCCATATTTTCCAGTGGTAGTTCACGAGACGAACTCTGCGCTATACTTGGGGAAATATACAGTCCAGGCCAATCGCCTCTAGCTCGGGGTGTTGCAGCATTAGGCGCAGGCCCTACCATACAAATTCCGAAGCGCATTAGCAATACGGCTCTCCGAAGGACAGCCCTAGAATTCCAAGCATCAATCCAAAAGGCGTATGAGCGTAAGATAGCGATCCAGCTACCAGCTAACACGGACTCGTCAGCTCCTGCTCAATCATCTACCGTAAGTGAGCCAACAGAGTATAGCACAAGCTTAAATGCTGACAGTTCTCCGATATGATAGTGTTTCAGCCCTGTTCCTGGGAAACTTGAGGTGGTTTGTGCTGATGCCCAAGCGGCCATTAAAGATGACTTTGACAATCCGTTTATGCCACAGTTGTCACCGCCAATTGGTGTGGTATATCAGCCGGCGAAGGCTTTCCCAACAGGTGTTATAAAGCAATCAAGCCGGCTTCAAGCTCCAAAAGATCAGCCACAACGCAAACGCTCCTCTTGGCTTTCTATTGTATTAAACGACGATAACCCAGGAGAACAAATAGACCCCGGAAAAGTTACTGTAAATACAAAAACCATGGGACCTAATCGTACGCCGCAAGAGTCGCATTTCAGTCAACAATATGACGCTTCATCTAAGGAGTCGAGGCCAGGCTTGGAAGGTCGTGGCGCTGCTATGGACATAGAACCAACCAACACAAAGAATGCCGCTCCCCTTCCACTAGTGGCCACGCCTACCCATAGTCTTACCACGCATCACCCCACACCAACAGTCCAAACAGTGATCGATGAGACACTCGACGAACTGCAAACGCCTCTAGAATGGTTGAACGAATACCAAAATGCCGAGCTGGAGAGGCGCATCAAGAACAAAGCACGAAAGCTGATCCGGGAATTCAGGAAAGAGAACAAAGAGAGGGCTCGAAATTATAGGCAAGTGGCCACACCGGGAGGCTCTCCATGGTACGCGGGAGGACATCATATAGCCCATGACGAATTCACAAGCACTTCTGAGCCCCTCACCAACACGCCAGCTCATTCTCAGGAAGGTTCCAGAGGACAAGGCAGCTTCGCTACTCCCACTCTTCAAACCCGGACGCCAAACCCCTTCGTTCGCCGCAATTCCGTAGGCCAAGCTGTGGGTCAATCTAGCCCTCATAGTCCTAGAACAAAAGCGCGGGCTCAGGTCAGCGCACAGAATATGACTGTTGAAAGCAGCGCCGACGAGGTACAGCGTACGATTATTGGGCCGAAGGACATGCTCCCTCACAGCGGCGACACGACCGATGAGGAAGACTGGAGAGCGATGGGGGCTGAGCTCTTCAAACGCGAGCTTGCATTTGGTAAGATGAATCACCGGCTTCGCGACCAGGCATGGCAGGTCGATCGCCAACGCAAAATGGATCGCCTCCGTATTTGCGACAAAACCATCGCTGAGGAACTTCAGGAGACGGAGCTGGTTGAGGCTACTCTTCGTCCTCAAGCGGCTGCCAAGCTCTGGACGCGGGCAAGCAAGGTTGCACCAGAGGACCGGCGGGATGGTGAGCAAGGTGGTGTCCCCTTGAATGATGGAGGCTTCGTGGGCTCCGAATTGCTACCGAGCCATGTCGTACTCAATGTTGAGCAGGAGGGCGAAGGTAGCAGCGGTCTGCCGAAGCGTGCGCTTAAGAGGAGACAAGTGGATACAGCTAAAACAGAGGAAGAACTTGGTTCTGGGCCCATGAGCATGGATGAACAGGACTAAAATGGCACTACTGTACACAAGGACTGTGACGGCAATACTAGGACTGGTGACTAGGAGAGTGTTACACTTCATTATTATACGAATAACTGGTGAGTTTGATGGTTGAGATATTCATGTTCCCTCAAAGGTCAATTCATTTGGGCACCTCGGCGTTGGATTTGGAGTTCTGGAACTGAGCCTTTGATGCGTCTAGCTGCTGTGTAGCTAAGTGACATTTTATTATTGCTGTAGCTTTTCATATCTCTGCTCTGGAGGTTTGCTGGGAAGGAGGGGAAGCGACGGATGGTCCTGGACCTATTGTTTCCCGCCTCTAAACGTGGAAATGGTTTACATACTACTATTATGTACTTGCTTTCACATGCGGCTGAGAGAGGTCATCGATATACAACCTGTGCTTGGTGTGATTGGGAGTCGTGATAAACTTACTCCGGAGGGTCACCCCATACCTGGATGACCAGCCCTATTAATCTGTTATTGAAAGCTGATTCATAGTGAATTACTACAGTGGAGCTAATATGTCCCTCATGATGTGCCGTCGGCGTGGATGCATGGACAATAGATATTTTGATGTACTTGATAAGAGGTATCCGAGTGAAACAACGATATGCATATTCTCATATCAGACAACAAAGAAGGCTTGAGGTAATGTCTGTAATATTTGCATTCCAATCAATTAGAGAGCTCCTCTGAGGGTCTTTCAAGCAGAGACATAAAAGACTAAGACGCCGAGAAATGCCAATGAAGTAACAAACGGAATCAGAACCGCTGGACATGACAAAAGTAGCGAAGAAATGCAGTGTGACTACAGGGTATCAAAGAAAGAGATCAAAGTATTAGGAGACACAGAATCGGGAGTTAGTGATAGAAATTGCTATCAAGAGGACGGAACCGTAGCATCGGCAGGTTATGGCCGTCCTCCCTGGGTAGGTTTCTTATCAACGCCCAAAGCATCGTCAAATTGAACCGTAAGAGCGCCAGAGCCAATAACCTGAACATGATCCCAACTGCCCTCTTCATTACCATTGTCACCAATTATGTGTCCCAGCCACGTTGCTTCGTCTTCGTCACCGGCGCTGCCCGGGGAGGGAGGTCTACTTCCAGGAGTTTTTGGAGCAGGAAATCGCTCATTGAAGAGGCGAGGATATTCGGAGGTCATTTTGGACCCTTCTTCGTTGTACACCGATTGTGAGACATCGATTAACTTGCTATCAAGGGATGGACATATTAGCTTCAAGTCCCAACGAACGGACGTAGGAGACGTACTCCAATGTCTGCGTGCATATCTGCTCTAATGCGTGCCTTTGGCGTTGAATCTCCTCCGGATCCGGTTGAGGTCCGCCGTGGGACCCGCTAGCGTTTATGCTGCCATAGTGGCCTGGTGGGTACGGGTCGCCGAGCAGGTGCGAAGTGTCAGATCGCTGAGCAAGGGAGAGAATTAGCACGTTTATGCGCTACGAACTCTGCATGTAGAAGTGGAAGTGTTGCGGATGCGCTCACATCAGATTGAGAGGTCCGCCGGCCCAGACCTAGACAGGAGGAGCAGATGCCCATGGAATGTGTGGAGGCGTGAGCTATGATTTGGATGATGCGTGTAAGACAGGAGCCACTGTATGTGGAGGCACCTGCATATGGAGCGTGAAGTAGCTATGGAATATTTCAGGTGGCGTTTGACGAGGATTGCGTTGTAATGAGCTCCATGTCGTGAAATTGGTGATTGGGTTGGGTGGAGCTCTACGAGTATTCGGTGGCTGGAAAAGGATTCTCTCCCGCCGAGCCGCAATCCTCCCGATTTCAACCTCATCTTGTGCTTGTTCGGAGCGTCCGCTATTACCACTTTCCTAACACTGTCACTCATGGTTCACGATACATTCTTCGGCACTCTGCCGTTATCTGGAATCAGCGATCCGTTCCGTGTACCTGGTCTGCTTGTATTCATATCTTTTTTTCGTTATTTCCATCTGTCTCAGCCACAAGTATGGTGCTTTTTAACTCAAATTCGCAGATAGTAGGTTGCCAAGTTTCAACGCTTTCTGTTCATAGTTTTTCTCTCGTAGGTTGTTTCGTCATGTCGCAGACCCACATTCTATTAGAGCTACTGTACATGCATCAATACTATCAGTACAACCGCAGAAACGCGGATCCCGTTAGCATAGACGCGACTCTGACATCCATAAGATAACCCCTTCCGATTTTTAAAAATGATGCGTGTGCTCCAAATGCAGGGTGGTTGAACTCCAATGAAAAGCGCCAAAGCAAGGGGACTTGATTTGTAGTTCGAAGGGTTTTGCATGCCTCCTGGTTACCGAGAATGGAAAATTCAACCACCACATCTTGTGGTGACTTGCCACCTCAAGGCGATTATCATGAGCGAACTTAGGGCTGGATTCACGCAAGGTAATTCTTGAACTGTGCTCAGGGGCGAGGTCCCGTTCCATCTTGTGGCACTTTGCCAGTCCGCAATTGCAAATGCCCCTGCAAGGCACATTGATAAGTTGGGTTCTAATGAGAATGGCTGTCAGGAAGGCTATGGAGGCAGGTGCTAGATGTCTCAATCTGCTCATTATTATAAAGATCATGCCGTGCTTCGGAGGCTTGAATCTCTTCTCTACAGCAATCGTCACTCATTGATTTGATTTGAGCAACCATCATTCGCTAAGGTGCTCAGTCATGTATTTGATTTGTTCACGGATGGTGGCTTTGGCCTTCCTCCTTCCTCTCTCTACAGTCTTGGCTAGAGTTGCTAACCGTATAGACACACCTGCTGGGCCATTTGTTGCAGCTCAGATTGCTCCCAAACAAGGCTCTCTATTTAGCCGCCTGCGAAATATATTTTCGAAACGGGATGAACTTTGTGTCGAGGATGACTTTTATTATTACCTACGCGGCATTCCAGAGGCCAACACGTTCTGTAATATATGGATTAGTATACCTCCCGCTACAACAACCGTTGACTATACCTCAACGATGTAAATATTCCTTTTGGAACCGCACTACTCTTATACTAATAGTTCATGTAGAACTGCTATAGATGTTACGGCCACTTTGACAGATACCGTTGTCAATACAATCCGGACAACTACTGTGATCACCGTAACCGCGACCGAGGCATACGGGATGGCTATGCTAGCCAAAGAAAAAAGGGGGGCTGCTCCCGCTCCTACGCAACCCCCGCTTATTCGCCGAAACGCCTTATTAAATGGCATAGCAGCTGTTGTTACCCACGCCATTAGTGGTACGGTCGCCTCATCCGCGGACATGCCAGCAGGTACCGCTAAGGCTTCAATTGATGCTGGGCTTTCTTCCGCTTGCTCATGCTTGGATTATCAACCACTATCAACTTTTACCGTAACCTACACTGATTTACCTTATGTAAGGTGGGAATAGCTCCGCTCCTAAGAAGTCCACTAATGCTTCTTAGTTTACGACACTGGATGCCTTCGAACAAGGCACTCTCACTCTACTGTCTACTATCATCCGGACGTCTTACACAACCCAGACTATCACACAAACCACGAACACGGGTCTGGTTCCCTCTACTACCTTGGCGCTTTCTAGTCCACCGCTCAATTCGACCGCATATGCTGCGACATATGTGTCTGCGGACTTGAACAACACTGCGTCGATGGGTTTGGGAGCCATTTCATCATCTTCGCTCGATACTGCGGCTTCCAGCACAGTTTCGACTGTGACGCCTGTTACAGTAATAGGTGGCCCTGGTCGTGCCTCATCCGAGGCAAGGACTATTGCTACGTCACTTCCAATCTCTTGCCCAGAAAACAACAACCAAACAATAACAAACATTGTTGGAAACGAGCGTTTCGAATTCCTAGTCTCTTGTGATGTTAATGTGTTGGACAACACTACCATACTCAGCACGAGCGTGGCTGGACCAACCGAGTGTGCAGCCGAGTGTTCATTTGTCAATGACGCATTTCAAGAAGCACTATGTCAAAGTGCCGTCTTCGTTCCTACTGTTGGCAACGACAACTGTGTTCTCAAAAAGAGCGCAGAGGCGTATACCCAGGCAGCTGGATACGTTAGTTTCATCCTCTTAAACACTTTTACCGGTGGCAACGATTCCACCTGTTCTCCAGATACATTCGCGGGTACGAGTATCTCAGTGGACACATCCTCGCTAATTGCATCTATCACTAGCGCTAGCCTGTCGGTTACTCAACTGCCATACGCTGTTTCTACTGGTGGCGGAGGCGAATTTTCGACCTACTATTCCCACGGTGAATTTGATTCTGCGGGAGTTTACCACTGGTCGAACTATTATGTAGGGGCATCTTCAAGTTCGTGGTATGTGGAATACGCGTCATCCTGGACGTGTACTGTTACTTATTCTCAAACGATTGTTATCCCCCAAACTATCACGAATGGCACAGGGGGAGGGTCAAATACTGCGATTACCGTTACGACTATCACGACTATCATTCATGGCTCCACGACCACTATTATCGACGGTGGTGCTACAACTATTATAATTAATACGAACGGCCAAACAATGGTGCCTGCCTCGTTGACTAGTGGAGGCGGCGTTTTCTCCACAGGTGGATCAACTGTCGTCTTAGCTTCCTACGGCCGTTCAGGTGTCATCTTTCCAGCTTCTACGACTTCATCTACTGAAACGATGACATCTATGACTGCGACAGCAACTATTGTTAGCATCGGCACAGCTGTATCTGGCGGAGCTAGTAGTTCCGGCTTTGGCAATAATATGACACGTGGCGTAGTGAGTGAGAGTATTGTTAGTGGTGGAAGTGGCGAAACTACTTCGAGTGGTTTTTACAATGCCAATTCCACGGGAGGTGCCGGTGTTATCAGTCCTTCTGTCTCTACGCTACCGATCTTGAGCGGGACTATATCTAGTAGCGAGATTGCCCCTGTTACTTCTGTGGGCTCCGGGATCATCTCGTTCAACACTTCCACCAATGCCCTAGGAGTGGCTACTACGTTGTCTTCAGGTCTCACGCCAATTCTTTCTTTCAACGGATCGACAAGCTCTACAAACGTGACAGTCATCGTAATAACCACCGTTATCTCTGGAGTGACTTCAGAATACATCTCCACTGGCGGTTTCGGGGCGATCAGCCCTACCTCTGAGGTAGCATCGGCATCAATATCCTCTCTACGCATCAATCAGACTGTTACCACAATAAATGAGACAATTTACGTCGGCACTACGGTCACATCTGGAGCAACTTCGATTTATATGTCTACCGGAGGGGTAGGTGTCATTAGTCCAGGCTCTAGCCTTTCTATAATGCCAACGTCTCTGCCTACTAACGGAACTACTGCGGTAACTAATGAGACGGTTCAAATACTAACTACAGTATCTTCAGCTGTTGTTTCAGGTGGAGCATCGGGCGGATTCTCCACGATGAACTCTACTGGCGGTATCGGAGCAATAACTCCCTCTCCCTTAAGCCCTTCCATTAGAGTTTCGGCGGTGGCATCTACGAATGAAACGGCTTTGACATTGATTTCTATCATTTCCGGTGGAGTCTTAGGCGTTAGCTCAGGGAATACTTTAGCGATAAACTCTACCGGAGGTGCCGGCGCTATAAGCCCAGCATCCAGCCTGTTCACGGCATTTGGCCCTACTACGACGGGAAATGGGACTGCCATTTCTCTAAATGAAACGAGGTATGTTTCTTCGACGCTCATTTCTGGAATCAACACCCTTCTAAGCACGACTAGCGGAGCTGGAATACAATCTCTTCCGTCGGGTAGTCCGTCGGTCACCTATAACTTGACAAGTGGTTCTGCTGAAATGATCACCTCTTCAGGGACCACTCCTTCAAGCATGACATTAGCACCCAGTGCGAATATTTCTACATCTGGTTTCACGTTTAATGACCACGGTGACTCCAGAGGCTTTATTCCTACAACAGGCTCATCCTCAATCTCTAATAACACGTCAATTGTTAGCACTGGAGTTATGGTTCCTACAGTAACTCTTTCTGGATCCGGGGTTTTCCCCTCACCATCAAACTCTACTATTGCTTCAACAGGCGCTGTTATTGTGTCGAACGGTACCACTTCTTGTGAAGCCCCGCTAGCAACATCTCTAGGTCCTAATTCAACCTTTACTGCTGGTACAGGAATCACCAGTCTTGCATCTTTCTTGGGGACATTGTCGACCCCCTCATTAAGCTCTAGAAATGTAACTTCAGCATTCCTAACGGCACCTAGCTCTAGTGGTTTTACTTTCAGTGACAACGGTGGATCACGAGTAGGAGGGCTTGGGCCTAGCGAGACACCAATATTACCTTCAACATCCATTTCGATACCATACTCGAACTTCACAACAGGAGTCGGTAGCGGTTCGGTATCGCTGTTGCCCTCGACTTCCCTGCCAACCCAATCTGCGAATTCTACAATACCAAGCAATACTGGCTCCGTAATGATCTTACTCTCCACTTCTAGTCCAACACTATCCGCTAACCTCACACTACTATCGGCTACTGGTTCAGTGCTAGTTTCATCATCGACTTCAGGCCCGGCAGCATCTGCAAACTCCACGATGCTATTAGGAAGCGGTTCCGCTTCGATGGCTCCATCGGCTTCTACGTATACGGCATCACTGAACTCTACAAAACCACTTGGTACTGGTTCGACTGAAGCTGGTTCAGTGACATCTCTCTTCAGAAATTCAACCGTGGTTTTCGGTAGTGGAACTGTTTCAACTATCTTTCCGACTTTGACTTCGCCATCTTCAGCAAATTTCGCCGTACCATCCGAAACTGGTTCCATCGTAGCCGTAACATCGACTCCTCCATTGTCCTCTACGCCTAGGGTGTCAGCGAATTTCTCAACCAACGTCAACTCTACTTCATCTCCATCACAATCTTTAATCGCGGGAGTGACCACATCCGCACCGCCATCCGCTACGTTTATAATATCATCCAATGCAACGAGTTCAAGCGGGTGTGGAAGTCCTGCTACTCTATCCATTGAGACTCTACTCATCACTCACACTGTCCCCGCTTCAACTTGTTCCCCATCTGGAGGCTTTCCATTCCCAACGTACAGCCCAATACCAACTGACAGTCCATCCACAAATAGCTCTGCATTTTCTGAGCGTCGTGTTATTGGCGAAGTCGCTACACCGGCCCAGGTCAATGCTGCGTGTGCGAATAGCGGAAACCTCATTTTCAATGGAGATTTCGAGACGGTCGACGGTAATAATAACGCTATCGGCTGGGACTCGTACTCAAGAAGTAACTTCGTTGACTTCGAGGACTATCCATCAACAACACAGCACACACCAGGAGGTTCATACAACGGTCGTATAGTTAGCATGGCCCCTGGTGCAGGTATTTCGATTTGGCAACCTGTCACGCTATGCCCGAACAGCTCCTATTATCTAGAAGCGTGGAATCGCCAATACCCACTCCTGGCCGAGTGCGTTATTTCATACGCGCTGGGTAACGAAATTGTGTTTTCTACCAGCCCGCAAGAGACATGGGGCGCTCACGAATCAAATTATACTGCTGGTGAAACCGCAGCAGCCGTTAGTGTAACTTTTAACATAACGGTCACGTGCCTTGGGCTGTCAGGATATTTATCTGACGACGCAAACGGGAAAATGATAGCTGAAATTGACGACATGAGTTTGACTGCTGTAAAGCCGTAGTAAACCGCGAAATTTTACAGAGGTGGCGACAGGAGTGGTTGCAGCGCCGACAAGTAAAAAGGAGGTGGGGTGAAGCGTGGGGGTGTGGGGATGGTTGGGATAGTTTTCTTGACTTCGAGTAATTTTCGCAACATAGTTAGCCTTGCCTTTACGAGTTGTTTCTGGTAGCGCTGGGCCTCTTTACAGGGCTTAATATCTCTTCGAGTATTTGAATCTTTCATCAGACCGTATTTGGAGAGCATAATAGACTCAGAAGAGCGTGCGGACATACTATTGGTCTAGAAAGAAATGAATGGGCCTTGAATTAAGGTTTGAAACACGCAGAAAATAATGCGGACGACGAGGACGTCCCAGAACTGATTTTTGAGGGATATTTTTGCCTTACATAGTGCATTGGTTTCGCCCAAAAGGTTCAGTATGTTGGTTTCTGTGGTCACTCATTGGCCCACCTGGCCCTCCATCCCAGCATATACCCTGTACACGTCATAGAACCAGCAGATGGAGTAGTACAGTGTCAGGTATAATCAACTGTAATAAGCGCCCAAGATTTTGAAGCCAAGGCCGTCTGCTGAAGCCGCGAGTTGATAAAGCTTTGCTGTCTCTGCATTTTCACCAGAATGGGGAGGACGATGAGTGTGAGATATCAAGGGGATCAGGTTTCGATGTTAACATAAAGTACGATCCAGGGAAGGATTTGAATCCTAACGGCAAACAGCCACGAATATCTCTGTACCTTTGGGTCGGGATGATCTACGACTTAGGCAGACCAGTCAGAGACCGCCACGTGGGGAAAGCACGACTTGCGACAGCACTCTCTTCTGCGGGTTGATATTGTTGGTTTCGGCCTTCAGAAGGAAAATTCAATCCTTTTTGAGCTCTTACTCTTTCTCTGAGAAAAGCGATCGAGAATTTGGAGACATGGAAAAGACAGAGGCTCTCAGGGTATGACACCATCCACCCTTTCCAAAGATCGGAAAACTAAGATGCCTAGTTACGAAATATCGAAAAGACGCTACCCGCACCTTCTGAACGAAAACAACACCCGAAACTCGATCCTTGAGAATCTGAAAAGATCAAGTACAAGAAGCAGGCTGGGGGAGGACAGTCTTGATTGACAGAACATGAATACACCACACGAGGCAAAACGAACGTTACCAGCAGTACGGGCTCTTTCCAGGCCGAGTCTGGTGTTCCGATCCGACTTCAAGCACCAATTCAACATTAATACGGATAATCGATCGATGCAGCTTGGAAACCGTGAGGTGTTGACGATGGGAAGCGGCCCGGAGTGGAGAAGGTACGGAGGTACATCGGCAAGAGCCGCTAGTGTTATCACGTGGCCGATCACTTTAGCGAAACTTGTCTTCTCCTCACTTCGGCCACTTCACCAACCTACCACAACAACTCCCTTATGTCCTCGGCGATAGCTGCGTTCATCACGGCTCTCATCTCAAGTCACGGCGCGAAACGATGTCATCGGCCCTCCCTGCAATTTGGGCTCTGGGCCTAGCGCCGCGCCGCTGTCGGTGGGCCGTGCGCGATCAAACTGCGGACTGCTATTTTGGCTACGCGACTCGCACGGATTGGACAGCTTCAGCCCCCATCAATCGGCTCAGCGGCTACTTCACAACCATCAAAATGGGACCAATCATGAAGGTAATGAGATTCGTTACATCATAAAACCCGAGGAAAAGAAAAGCTATGAAAGGAACATGCGACTGTCAGAGGTACCGCCCACCTTTTCCTTGCTTCATCTCCCCTCTCAATATCAGTCTTTTCCGTGTCAGCCCAATTTCCCTTCCCGAAAATGAATGGACTTCAACTCCCAGAAAACGCAAGACGTTGTACATGAAACGAAATTCTACTCCATCCGTGCCGTCCCGTCCTTCGCATACCTAGCTATGGCTGCCGATTCCCTGGAGCCGCCTGTTTCTCTCGCAGCCAAGTTCGTAAATCTCCGCGTCCAAGCCTCGGATAATTTCCATTGATTTGTCAATGGATGCTCTAAATTTGTTTCCCTCACGTTGCCAGCGGTTGATGCGCTCGACCTCAGCGGCCCGGCGCCGCATCTTGGTGTCAATTTTCTCGCATAGCTTGCACTTCTGACCAACAGGGACCGTTTGCATGATGAGCTTCATGCCACACGTTTCGCCAATACGGTACTCGCGGTTGCAATGCTGTCGGAAGTGACCCCACTTCCAGTCACCGCAAACGAAACGATGCTGATCGAAGAAGCACATGTTTCAAGAGCTGGGCGATGCTAGCGCGAAAGTTTGTGTCAGCCCTACGGAATAATTGTTTGGATGACAGCTCATGTCAACGTACCTTGCGCTACTTAGGTTGGGTAATGGGCCAATTGATTGGGTCAGGGAAAGCTGAGCTAGGAAAGATCAGCCTCAGGGGTCAACTCAAGATGAGCAACCGCCGTGGTAACATACACTTCGGTTGGTTGAGCGGTAATAGATTATTGACTTAAGGTGTGATATGAGGAAGAGCTTGGACAAGAGTGTTTGATGTTTGGGGTGGCGGATATTGTTCAAAAATAGTCTGCTTTTGATGGAACTGTTGAAGAGGCAGGAGCTGTTGATGTGATGGATGAGACTCAGATGGTGTCGACGCCGCTATTTATGCTTCAAAGGACAGAAGGATCATCAGCAGCTCGAGGTTGTCTGGACATTGTCTTTGCTCCCGTCTCCGGACTAGAGATTGAGTCCGTCGTCCATCCACGTCTCGACATGGTCGTACCCCACTCACTGGCGTCCAACGATATCGCCACGATCAACGGATCACTTTCGTATGCCGCTAATGGATCCATGAAGGCCGGCTGCGATGATACCCTAGGCCGTGCCCGGCGTTCCAGCTATGCAAAGAGATATCACATTTGCTAGGGATCACCGACGTCGTGGCTTCTCGACCGCGTAATATCTCCCTCCGAGGAGAAAAATCCCTCAGGATTCTTGGTCTGTTGTTTCAGCCAGACCATGTTGCGGAGTCTGGATGCTTTCTTTTGGAGTTTCTTGACATTTCATCCCTGAAGGAGGTTGAGGACGTTGAACCGAGATACAGTCACGTGCTTCACTCCCCATGCCGAACCACCATCCGCTTCTCCATTCGTTCGTCCAAATTCTTAGGCGATTGGACAGTGGCTTCTCACGTTTCCCCCATCATCAATCCGGAACACGGAGAGACGAAAGAGCGTTTGCCCAACGGTGTTGTTACCACGTACCCACCCTAGGGAGCTTTGTGAGGTGCTGCTCAAAGCATTGGTCAACGTCTGTTCAGAACGCCTGCCAGTCCTTCGGCTCAAACTGTTGTTTTCTTTTGTCCTCTCTCACATCTCTGTGTTCGCTGTCTAAGCGACCAAATCAGAGCATGTTATTGTTTCTGAGTCGGTGTCAGTTATGCTCGTCGTTCCAGCTAATCAACGTGTAGACCAAGGACCATTGATAGAATTCACCTCGATCACCCATTGCCTTCCCCAACACGGGCCTCCCTCTTGCTTGGCTGACACAACCTTCCCGACCCCCCTCTACTGGCTGGAGGCATGGTTGTCCAGTCACCTTATCGGCTGGCGCTGCAACACCCGTTCAGGGAGATGATGTCCGGTCATGCCATGCACCGTGGGCATGGTTCACTAGCCTGAGTACATGCATGATGCATTGGACTGTCGGTTCTCTTAATATTCAGCTGATCAACTTCCCGCTCAACGGCTCCGTTCTCCCGCATCCCGCCTATTGTTGAATTCTTTAGTTCATGCAGGCTGACAGGCATCTGGCCTTAGATAACAAGCTGGCGTGAAGTTAATGCGGCACCTGGCCCGCCATCGCATATCGAAGCAATCATTTGAGTTTCAAAGCTACGCTAGATTTTGACCGAAGCATGCCCCATCGGAGATCCTCTGACGTGGCGGACGGGGTTTGGTTGATCTCTGAGGAGACCATCTACCCGGGGTATCCATCTTTCAATCAATAATGATCTTGACAAAACGTTCAGCTTTGGCTCGCCTCACTGTTACTGCGGTCCAGGCTGGGATTACCTGCCCAACCCCCAACCCGCAGGAAGGCGTCACAAGCTTGCAAATCCACGGCAAGATCAGACGTTCGCCTGAGTGCCTTCACCGGTTACCCCGCCGCAGACAGGATCTTGTATGGACGGAACAGGATTATGGAGTGAAAGCTTTGACGTTGCGGTGGCGAGATACCTGCAACATGACTCCTCTTGTCATGCTGCCGATGCTTTCTGCCTGACGTCAAGAAGTCAAACACCGCAACGCCGAGCCAATGTTTGCTCGCCGATAGATTACTTTTCGCCTATCATGGGCTCTCCGTCCGACACCAGGCGCTGAGCAGACTTTAGAAGGTGAGGACGAGGTTGGGGGGAGTGCCGTGCTGCAGGAGCAGCGTTTGTTGTCGTTTCGCTTGCCTCCTTTTCCAGTCCTCGCGTGCTTTTGTTCCCACCGGCGACCAGGGCAGTGGAGGCAAGGGCCTGGGCGCAGCAAGCATAACAAAGTAAACAAAGGGTCGACCCCGAAACCACGCACTCATACCAACCAGATAGCCAGCCAATTAGCCAAATGCCAATTCTCCGCCTTGTTCATTCTAGTATTTTGCACCGTCTCGTGAAGTGTGCGCGCGCCAGCCCCCACGGAGCGCGCTTCGTGGCCATGGCCGGACGTTGATTTTTACTACATGCAGGCGCGCCCGTTGCTGGTGCTCGAGGCCGTCATGTGAGGAGGAGCGGATGCTGGGTAAGACGCAAGAGGGAGAAGTAACCAGAGTGCCAGAGCCCCCCGTTCGCCTGCCCGCGCAAGATTTGAATCCCGAGAACAAAGTTGCGTGTGGAGCGTAGCAAATGAGGTGACCGTGTGGGTCGCGGTGGGGTTCTGGAGGCCTCTGGCCGGCAGTGGATGGATGGTGTAGGCTGACGTTGATTGGGCGGGTGAGCTCGGAGGGCTTGGGCAAATGGGGGGCTGGATGATTCGCGGAGGTGGGCGTTAGTGGTGGGTAAGAGTGAGTTGCATGAATTGGGCTCCTGTAGTAGGGCAGGAGAGCATGCAACTAGGCCGTGGATGCATATGCAAGGTTGGAGGTGTTGGGGCTGGGTCTGGGATTGGTGCACTGTTTCCTGGACGCTGCGCAGTTTTTCTGGGTGCTGAGGGACAGAGCATAAGAAACATCGTATTCGTGATTCACCGTATGTGGGACTCTTGCTGAAGAGAGTGTTGAAGTTGTACATGTACCCCGTCGTCGGGACGTCGTGCGACAACGACTGTCCAGGGAGGATTAATCATGATGGCATCAGGATCCAAGGCAGCAACATGCCCTCCACTACCGCAATGGCCTGTGCAAATCATCGGACATCGCCGGTCTAGAGGGCTTTTAATGCCATGATTTTGTTCTTCTTTATTCTAGTAGCGTGCTATTTGACGTAAATGTCGGGGTAATTCCGCAACGTGTATCGTGACATGCCGAGAAAGGCCACTGGTGAGCTGCTCGTGTACTTGCCGCATTCGGTTGGAGGTGCTTCCACGCCCTTAGGACCTAGGGCTGGTTCGAGCAATCGCCAGCCGGATCACGTTTGGACAGTGGCTCAGTCTCAATCCAGCTTTTAGCACGTTTCTATCCTGTTCCAGAGACGTCTGAAGCGTTTGAGACTCCTCTAGTACTGCAATCCGCCCAACCCAGCTGAGCCTCTAAGACGGCTTCCTGATGTCTACGACAGACATGCTTTTTTGCTTCCTGTGGCAACAAGACAAGTCTCGGGCCGGACACAATAGCATGATTTGCTGCCGCCACTGCCGCGGTGTAGCATAAAAGCGGTGACAAATTTTGAGCTTACAATAGGACCGATAGAGCCACTTGGCTGGCGTTGGCATTAGTACTGAAAGTGCTGCTGATGCATCAGGCTACTTGGGCATGAAGAAGCTAAGTGTAGCAAGAGGATTGAAGTGTGTTCAGTGGTGTTGAAGTTGTGAAATTGCGTTGCATTTCCTTGGCTATTTGAGTTGAATGAATATATAGGCAGCTAGTATACGTATCTAAAATTGTAAAGGTCTAGCGAATGGATGGGGTCGGTACCGAAACGCGGAACAACGAATTTCATGCATGCGGATAATGCACAAAATTGTCCGACAGGTCTTCCGGTTGCTGAAGCAGTGCTCTGACTCGGCATACAAGCGAAAGCCAGCGGTGTGTCTCTCAATCTTTTGCCCTCTACAATATTGTGACTTTCATTCGCCACGCAAGCGAAATCGGAGTATGCTTTGTCCGGAAACCGGATGGGAACCGTGAAAGAAGTCTCGGAAACGCGGGAGTATGGTGGTACGTAGGTATTATATGGATTAGTCGAGCAAAACGAAGTCGTAGTGGATAAATCATGTTCTAATGGAGTATGCAGGAATCAGGAATTGGCAATTTTTCTGAGATCATACGACGCATGTCAGACGGGGGGGATGTCGTGAGGAATCCACGAATACCTCCAGCCCTACAACGGACACGTTTCTCAAACCAGCTCGACCGTTGCAGCGACTTCGGACCGTCCCTCAAACGCAAGCAAAATCCAACGGGATCATTCTTCGCTGGCTGTGTCTCTCGGCCATGTTGTGCCCCTCGGCCATGTTGTGCCCAAAGCAATACACGTATTCGTCTTGCCATTCACCATGCGCCTCTCGGGCCGCATTCGCCATTTTCCGAATCCGAGCAGTGAACTCGGAACAGTATATTGCGACGCAGATTTCCAGCACAGCTCGTGGACACAGGCTCCAACGCAAGAATGGGGTATTTAAACGGTTTTTGTGCGCCCGAATGTTTTAAGCTAGCAGCCAACCCACCTCGGATCATCCCGTGAGAATCAACAGTAAAAGGTCGGCGCCAGAAGAATTCGGGCCGAGGATCCCTGGGGTTGTTTCCTGTTTGTTGCTGTCATCTCTCGCGAAGAAGAGCCGAGGATAACCCATGTGGTCAATCGTAACGCCTTGGAACAAATAAATTGAATCGCCAGCGTATGAATGCGAGTGCCGACGTTATGCTCAGAAAGCGAAACGTGTTCGAGGGATATTTGACTACGCCTTACGGATATTGATACCAGCGCAACAGTGCCCAATTCCTAAGACGGCTAGTGTTTTAATTCAACACGCTAGGTCCCGCGATTTTCCGATTATCCACAATTGCCAAAACCATCGGAGGCCTTTAGGACCAGCGCGCACTTTGAGGAACGCCGTGTTAAATGGGGATTAATCTTCGAACCTATGGCAGAGCACTTGGTCTTCCTCTTCTTCCATTCAACGACAATGTCTTGAGCTTGCAAACCCTCTTTCTCCATGCTTTCTCCATGTTGCCGCGAATAAGCGTGTCCAACCTGTTGAAATTCGTCAATCATGAGCCGGAACATAAAGTTATTTCACCGCTCATCACATTGAACACGGGATCTCCTCAAGGGTCCCGTATGGAACCAGAACAGTGTAAACACTAGTCATGATCATAGCAACTCTCTTCCGATACGCCCATCTTTATGCGTGATGTTTTTTGAGGGCACGTGGAGGAGGCCTCGGGGTCCAAAAAAATTTCTTCGGATCAGCGGTATAGAGTTACTGAAACTCATTTATCTTCGCTAGAGTCATTCGTGGGAAACCTTGGTTTGTAAGCTTCGAGTTTGCTTTCACTAGTCAACAAATAGGATCTTGGGCACCTCAATGTCGATGCTTCAAGCCCAACGTAACATTGCGAATAGTTTCCTGCCCATTCTTCATATCAGTACGGCGTCCAAGGCCAAGCTCAATAACACCAACGGATACGACGACGGAAAACTTATCGAGAGATAACCAAGATGTCCACCTAAGTGGACAGCAAGCTTACGGGGATTTCTGCCCAAGCCGCTCATTGTGGGTCTTTAGGCCGATGCTGTGACGAAGAACCCAAACTAAAAGATTTTTTTTCTGATTTAGGAGTGAGGCACAGCGAAGTATGACTGTGGCCTGCAGAAATGTTCTCAACGAATTCAATCCTCAAAGAAACGGCCGATTCAATAGACTAACCGAGGTCTTTGCTATAGCATTTGCAAAGCTGCTGAAAACTTTTGACTGTACATGAAGTAGCACGCAGTTAACAGATGCTACAGACGACGGCACCATATATATCGAAAGCCGAGGATTGTGCCCAAGAGACACGTTTCATCAAAGCCCAGAGACGTCAATGACAGATTGAAATGTCCAATCGACTTCTGGCTGCGTAATTTTGATACAATTGAAGTATTAGTGTAAAAGCTTGACCAGCAGGATCCCTAGTGCTCCACGCCCCTTGCTTGGAGGATTGCCATTATACTACAAATGTTATGACATGGCTTCCCAGGTCCAAGTCAGCTGTTTGCGTGCGAACTTTGACGAAGTTCCTGTATAATTCATGCCCATATCTGCCGGAGATACCCTGGTAGCGCCTAGTTCCAACCGATGTCTACGTGCGGGGTTCCGAAGCCTAGAATTGAGGTCCGCACGACCAAACTAGACAATCAGTTTCTAGCATGTCAGTAACATCCATCACAAAGGGTATATACTGGCCTCGCTAGAATAGCAGACTCCCCTTGGGATAGCAATAGCCCCTTTAGTTTCCGTATACATGTTCCCATGGATTTGAACTGCCAGCTCCTTTCCCTAGCAGCACTTTGATCCATCAACCAATTTGTCCATATTGTAAAGATTGAATTATGGTCATGGAACCCGCACGGAATAACGATGAGACCTAGATGGTCGATAGGTAGCATTTACTGTGGCAAGCCGAATCTTTGTAGCAGAGGCTGACGTTCAGCTCCGCAGGGGTCCGTATCGGAAATCAAGGGGGAGACCTGGCAGATGCGGTAGTCGATGTAGGGGCTGGCTGGACTGGTATAGATGCCATCATATGTGTTGTGGCTCCCTACACACAACAGGCTACCTAGGATTGGTCAATATCAGCACTAGAAGCATTATACTAGTATTGAAGCTGGGGGAAGAGTTGTCGTCAAGGACCAGCATGCTGACATAACGATGTCTCATGGTCCCGTGACTTCGGTTTTCCTTTTCGAGCTAATGTAATCGAGATCTTCAGGGTCTCCCCAGGTCACTAAACTCTCGCTTTACTTAACGGGCCTTTAGCCAATAACTCTAGGGTTTAGAAATAGTTGAGCTTTACTAAGTATATTCATGAGACATCAAACCATCTTTAGGAGCCTTAAACTGTCAGGCAATGTCGGGCCGCACGTATTCATGCTCTATTACAATAATGCATTCCTATCACTCGCTCTATCATTATAATACTATTTCATATTTCATACTTGGACTTCGGTATCTCAATCACCATTCTATCACATTATATTTCTGAGTACTTTCTATTTATCTATACCTTATGGAATAAAGTCTTTAGCACCTTCAGCTAATTATCATTTGATTTCCTCCGAACGCTCAAACGCGAGCGTGCAAAATTATATCATACAACCTGTCATGCGGGGTACACGGTATGGTGGTGAGGACTCCATAAGGTGGAGTCGTTGCATTCGACGAACCTATATACACGCCAGCACGCAACTGCAGAAGCTCCTGTGAATACCCCTGCAGTCACCCTCTCCAACACAAGCTTATACTCAAACTTGCTCATTACAAACGGTCACTATTTCCGAAGCGATCTAGTAGTGGCCTATCTCATCACGCCAGCGGTCAATTCGTTTCCGATCGGATCCTTGGGCTATGACACTAACACTATCAAATAACTTTCCCGAATCAACAGACCAATCATCAATCTCTGGCTTCCGGGACCAGTCATGTTGAGTAATCTGTCCACTGCTTTCCAGCCAAGATTCAATGCGCTTTCGGTCAATTAGTGTGGCACCCCCTATTTCTTGGCTTCCTTTATATCCATCGTCTGGATGATCTCCGAAGTTGGATTCTTGGAAGTAACCATGCGGGACACCTACGGCTCTAGCTACAACCTTTACGTTTTCATACGCCTGCTCAGCTTCTAGCAATTGCCTAGTAAGCTTCTGGCCTTTTTGCAAGTGAATGAGATCAAATTCCGCTTGCAAGTCAATATGTGGACTATTAACATGTGCTGCCAGATATGACTGAAGTTCCCGGCCATAGCTCTCCCGATTAGCATTGAAGTCTCTCTGGGCACGTGCGAGATTTCCCCTACATTTTTCCAGATCAAAGCTAGCTTGTTGAACAATAGGGTTTCTCTCATCTGTGCTACCCCGTTGAGCAAAATTCGGCTCTATATTAATGGAACTGCCCACATCCGCGTTTGATTGGTGTTGATAGGCTTCAGGGATGGCCAGGAATTCAAATTGTTGACTAGGTAATGGTGTGGTCTGAGGCTCCAGAAGTTGACAATTAACATAAACATCGTCAAGTATGACATCAACTTCATGTTGGAGCATCCGTTGGTTTTGAACAGCCAATCTTAGTTGTTCGGCTAGCGATTCGTCCTCTATTCGCAACGTAGAACGTCTATCCTCGGCCTCGTTGATTCGATCTTGAAGCTCTTGCATGTGTTGTTTTTGTTCATCTGTTGGCTCCACACTGTCTCCGGTTGCTTTCTTTTTAAGCCTTGCCAACTGGTTTCGGGTTCGTATTACGAACCCGAAAGCCTTCTGATCATTGTGAAAGATTTCGGTTCGCTGCTGCTCGATACGAAGCTCTAGCCCCCGAAGCTTGCGCTGTCCCGTCAACGCGTTTTGTATTTTGGTAGAGAGTTCGAAGGAAAGGAGAAGAGCAGCGCATTTCTTAGACCCGTCATTAGCAATGATCATCTTAGCGGGTCCGGAAGTATAGTCTTCTTCTTCTTCCACGGAAAAGATACAGTCTACATTCACACGCACTAATGGCTCCATATCGGCCTGCTGGGGAGCTTCTGAGTGCTGGGTGTTCTCGCCATTTTCTTGAGCAGCTGTGCTATTGTATCGTCTAAAGATGTAGCAAACTCCTTGCCAGAGGAGTTGGATGGTGAGTGTGGCCATTTGTAAGAGCTTTTCTCGCAATCTGAAATAGACACCTTCGAAGTGTACGTGTCATACAAAAGTCCAGCTCGAAAAGAAATCTCGGGTTTTTGTGGTTTTAAATGTTAAAGGTAGAGTTTAGCCTTAAGTAATGAGATCTTGACCCTTTTATTGCTTTGCAGTCTATGATTTAAAAAATCTATGGATGCCTTTGTGAATAGATATAGCATTTATATGATTTAATGAATCCGCACCCCTTTCCTCATCCCTTTGTTACTAATCAATTCTTTGTTCCATCTCTTATGCCCCTGCTTCCTAACATAGCAGTGTATGATATTCTTTAACAATGCAATCAGTTTCTATACGGCTCTTTCACTTCGCTGATATTCTGATGCAGGGCAAATATCATCCCTCTTTGTGTCTCATTCACTTAGCATGTGGATAGTGCTCTTATATTTTTTGAAGTTATCAGTAATTCTACTTTTGCATACTCTAGCCTTCCCAACCTCCTACCTCCCTAGCCAGTCGACCGAGAACTAGAAGCCACTTCTCAAGTCACATTTGCGAATAAATTCTTAGTATCAGATCAGCATACCCCTCACCTATCTCGATCTCTGCCTCCATAATCTCTCATACTCACACGTCTAAGGAATGGGTATACATGAACCCAGCTTGCCGAATGGTAAAAATACAAGTGTGAATCGAATGGGTGCTCTTCAGGCTCCTAGAATAACGTGTAAATTCTCTCAAGCAAGCGCTGTAACACAGAACCGTAAGTCCATCTACTCACCTTCACGTGGAGGACAAGATCCCCTTGAAATAGATAATTGGAGGAGCGTTGCCTCTGGCACACGACCCGTTATTGGCAATCGAGCTTCTGCTGTCTCATATAAAAGTCATCGGACACACCACAATGCATATACAGTACGCTCAGGGTATCATGACTTCGACGTTGGTGCAATTATTAACGCACCGCATTTCGAGCCGCTCTCCGACCCTAAAATTGCTCAAGGGGACCCGAGTCGTACAGAAAGTACTTTGGGCCCTATTATCACTAAAAAGCGCTTCATGATTGTCCTCGCCAAATTGCCGGACCACATGATTGCTTTACCAATCTTTTCACACGGGGATAGGGGTATCGGTCATAAGCCTGCTAACGTACGAGCGCAGTACATGGGATTAAAGATGCCTGGCAATAGAGAGTTTAAAAACGATACTCCCTATCCACCGTTGGAAATTGACGGCGCTGTAACCTGCAACTTGAGAGATACGTCGAACGTCAATATTATGTACCCAATCACTGTTGGATATGATAATCGTGCAGTAATTCACGGAAGTATCACAATCGACAGCTATGCAGAAATGGTGGAGACTTTTCAGAAGATGTTAAGCAATGTTGTAGAGCTGAATACTAATAAGTAGGAATATGGATTTAGTGCGAACACCCAGTTTCGCAAGTTTGAGAAGGCACTGAATTAGCTTGTTGCAAGTGAGGGAATCACAATATGGGGGTAGTTTTCTCCTCGCAACAGACTTCTCAGGCGTGCTTTCACCCCCTACTTAACTGTACTGTTATTATTCGAAGGCCTTCTCAACCATCCAATAAAAACTGGTGTATTATTTGCGGTCTAATAGCGAGGCGCAGACCAGTACTAATGAGATATAGCGCTAGAGCCAGGAAAGCAATTACGTCCCATTAATTTGTTTGAGCTGCGTGGCTAGCCCACTCAAATACTTCCGTCGGGCTATATCACACTTATAACTCGCACCTTTCTTGCAAAATGCCATGACATTAAAATACCAATCAGGAATAGTGGTTACTAATGTAAAAAGAGAAATAATGTTCGTGTCGATAGCTGCAGTCGCTAGTTGTCAACGGTTCTTTTAGTTGTGATGCGTTTCATTCGGTATTATTCTAGCTACAGGTCCTTAGAATAACAACTATAGTCCAAAGGAAACTAAAAGCAAGTCAGAGAGAGATGCACGAAAGGAGGGCCCGGGCATAGAAAATTATATCCAGCTCTATGGCTCGGGAATTCTAACTCTCAATTCACCGACGGTTAAGAGCCAGTCCAGCTCTTCGGAAGGTGTAAAAGACGGGATTAACTCCGCCTCATTTCCCCAGAAAAAAGACGATGCTAGTATTAATTTGAATGTTATAATCTGCTCAGTATCCGCAACTGGTATATGCCTACGGAGGCCGTTACAGTGCTCACTCGATGAAGTGCTCATGATGCTAAACCAGACCGTGCTAGTTATGGTTTATCACCACCGGGGAGAAGGGAAACATGATAATATTTAGCTCTAAGATGGTGAAACGCAGTGATTCCGTGTATAAATAACTGACCGAACGAGGCCACTCCACCAAAAGGAGAGAAAAGCCAAAACGTACAATAAATCTACAAACTCAACACCTCCCTCGCCTTCTCCTGCTCAAAGAACTTTTTAGTCCACTTTCCTACCCTCTTCTTGTTCACAGATAACGTCTTTGGTGAGGTTGGTGGTGAGGCGGACTTCGTCTTTGTCTTCCCCCGATTAAACATTTTCTAGTTGCAGTTACACATTTTGAACTGCTCATATCTTGTTAATAGGAATCTGGTCTTTTCAACCATATGCAAAGACCATTCGAGATGGCCTCAGAAGTGTGAAAAGATTCAGAGGGATGGGAGCTATTCAGAGGAAAACTAAGGTATTGGCGAAATAAAAACATTTGAGGATTAAAGAAAATTTGCTCTGTGGCAGGAATGACGAGGTCTAATGGAATTAGCGAAGATTGCGAGTATGTAGGAGTGGCGATAGCGGATAACTGAACGTTAGGATTGAGGGCTATAGGGAAGCGCGGATGTTGAATGGGTAAGTTAGACTTGGGAGTTTCCATAC
The DNA here is from genome assembly GCA_001692915.1 of Glonium stellatum. Taxonomy (NCBI): domain Eukaryota; kingdom Fungi; phylum Ascomycota; class Dothideomycetes; order Gloniales; family Gloniaceae; genus Glonium; species Glonium stellatum. The sequence continues at coordinate 11,208 of KV748889.1, read as the reverse complement.
CCCCATCCAATTATAGCCCGGTTATTTTGGTTGAAATCATCCAAGCTTAACCCCGCTATGAGTTCAATTCCGGTTAGGGGTAAGGGATGGGGCATTTATGATCACGATAGATGTTGTCCATCAAATTTGGGCAAGCCCACCGGTCCAGTGAATGTATAGTTCGAAATATAGGTGCGTGTGCCTGGTGCTGCCGCGTAAAATATGCTCTTGCATTGAATGCACAAGTATGTCATTGAAACAGCCAGCTGTTCCCATAGATAAGGATTACTTTGGCTAAAAATATTTAGGCCGTATGTCGCAGAAGTTATGTTTGAAAGTAGCTGCTTTTTCCAACTCGAGTTTGCCACTTTATTCATTTTCTTTATTCTTCCTTGAGAATGTCATTACACTCTTATTGTTTTCTGAGATGTTCACCTTTTCTTCATGCCTTTGTTTTACCCCTACGTTATTGTTTCATGGACAATAACTTTGTCCCACCATTGTTCGACTCCTAAGACAATTTAGAGGCTAAAATAAGTCACCAAAGAAATATATAAGGACAGCGTCGGCCCTTCTTAGCCCACTATCGATACGGCTCAAGTCACTCCTACTAGCACATTTGGGTTAGCAACTTCCTGGTGAAGATATAGAAGTGTTGCTTCTACTTGGCCTTTAGTTAGGCACTTTGACCGCTTCTCAGCTAAGTATCCTCCGTTCTGCGACCTTTGGCGTGCGAATAAGTCGTGGCAAAGCTCTACTCCGTTTCAATTCGTCCTTCTAGTTTACGACAAAGCTAATATGGCGCTAGAATTTAGCTACAGAAGCGAGCCTTTTCGAATCGAGAAGACTTATAATCGACCTCAAATAAACTCCTACCGATCGCGTTGTTATCATTAATCGCTACTATCGTCTGGCTCGCTGGGAGCTTGCAGAGGGTACTGCTCCTGCACAACTTCAACGGCATCTTTTCGGGATTGTCCATACGCCTCGCGAAGCCCCCTTGCTCAAGTCCTATGTCGCAGACACGAAGAACCTACCATCGCGAAGATTCTAAGCCTGCATAGATGGAGGGAATACTTAGGAATCAAGTATATTACCAACACTGAATACAATAACGTAACTAAGCGTAACGTAACTAAGCATAAACCAATCGAAGTAGCTGAAGAAGATCTTTAGCCTTAAGCCGGAGACGTGTATCCATTTGGTAACTAATCAAATTGTAACCCATGATTCCATTGGAATCGAGGGAAAGACCATGGATAGCAGCCTTGAAAACTTGCGCAAAGTATTTCGAGATTTTATGCAACCCGCATTGAATAATGAGGAGGAAGAGGTCTTTGAATATATAAGTCACTCTATGTTTTCATATTGACTGACGCGTTTCAGTTTTTGTTCTATAGAAGCATGAGTGGCGCATAGCGAGTCGACAGATCTGGAAAGATATTCGGATAGCCAAACGTAAAAGCCTCAGTAGTAATGAATGATGGCGCTGTGGAGCTCATTTATTACCAGCGCGCCAGAAAATAAAACGTCATATAATATTTTGCGGTGTAATAAGTCTCTGTGTGTGAAGCTAAAAATATTAAGGAGAATAGTAAGTTATTTTAACAAAGGTAGAATACGCATCATTTTAGTAGAACGGGTTAGTTGGAGCCAATGCCTCTAGTGTGCCAGCAATTCGAAACCTACCTACATGGTAGGTAGTATACTTAGGCGTTAGCCAAGCTTAGCTCAGCTAAGCTTACTGCTTTTACCGCCGCTTTAAAAGGCCTAGCTTAAGGTGGAGTAAATTTTAGGCTTTTCTGGTTAATAGATCTGCAATCCCCCTCCGATCTTGTTTAAACTCGTAAAAGCAATAGTGAAACATCTCTAAAGGAATACTGCAGCCTAGCAACGTCATGAAATGGATTGCCTGAAGTACAACTTATTGTAACATAAGATTGCTGGAGGAACTGAAAAAAAGAAGCATACCCATAAACTTTTATGATCGAAATCTTCCGTATCTGCTTACTTAAAATTGTGTGCCGGTGAATGCAAAGGATTGTGGCGAAAATTACAGATGTGGCAAAACTTCTCTAATAACATTAATAATACGCAACGATACACTCCTGCACTCAGCTCTCGGCGCGAACTTCCTGGGAGCACATGGCACAACAGTCATGATGTCTTTCACGGATACTTCTCAACGGATACTACATTACGACGAATTCCGATCATCTCTGTTATGTTTCGCGTGGGCCACAATATTGCGCACGTCCACAGCCACCTCTCCTTACCGTGCCCTCTATCTCTCGCCGTCCGGCCTCCGTGAATTGAACCAATCGCCACCCCCCGGCACGCTGACGACATGTTCTCTCTATAATGTCTCGAAGACTTTCAAAATCAAGCGACGGTGCGAGCGATCACCATGAACGCCTGGAACCGCGCCTGCTGCGTGCAGCGGAGGAGGATGACACTGAAGTACTGGGACAAATCATCGAAACCGCAAAGGAGAAGGGCCAGCTGAATGACAACTTCTTACGCATTGCTATGATGCGTAGCTCAGAGAAAGGAAAGATTAACGCAACACGATACCTCCTGAAAAAAGGCGCAAGACCGGATGAAGCCACTGGGAACCGGTTATCGCCGTTGCTGAAGGCAGTGGAGAAGAACCACATCGGGATCGTACAATTACTGCTAGAACATGGTGCGAACCCGAACGCAGCGGACAAGCAAGGCAGGACAGCCCTTATGACAGCAGCGTGGAAGAATCACTGGCATATCTTGAATCTGTTGCTTGCGAAGGGAGCAGATGTCAATGCAAGGGACGTCAGGAAGCGGAATGTCTTACATAATCTAGCCGCTGACAAGAAATGCGACTGGGGAAAAGACGTTATTGATCTATTGTTATTATCTGATATACATATCGACGGACAAGAAGGTGAAGACGAGTTGAAACGCTCGCCGTTGCATTGGGCATGTGCGACAGGGAAGATAGATCTCGCCGGAATGCTGCTCAACAGACCGAGAGGTCCAAGAGCTAATATCCACGCAGTGGAGGTACGTGAGAAAACCTGCCTTCATCTGGCGGCAGCGCATGCTAGGGATGATATTGTAGCGTTGCTTCTCAAATCTGGAGCAAATGTTAATGCGAAAAGCGATGGATCGTGGACGCCGTTACACAATGCCTGTGAGAAGGGCTCGGAGAAAGTTGTTCGTCTTCTCCTGAATGCGGGCGCGGACCCTAATGCGAGGCTCCTTACTGGAATGACCCCCCTTCATCTCTGTGCCCAAGGCGGTCACCTAGAAGTAGTGGAGTGCCTTCTTGCGCGCAAAGATATTAGGAGGGCCGCCAGAGATACCTTTGGCAGCACTCCCTTCTTACGCGCAGCTCAAAATAAACGAAAGGATATTGTCGACCTTCTGGCTCCATTCAATAATGTGGAAGCTCTCTCAGAAGATGCTCTTGGAGCATGTAATGGTTTCAATGCTACCATTGTTGATTTCGGAGATTTCCACAACGGAAACCGAGTAAAAAGATGGACAGTTTACGGTATTTTTTTTAATATTACTTCATTTCAATTTAATGCTGACAACTAGGCCAGAGCTTTTGTATGGGCGTGACCCTGTCAACGCACGGAAACCCGTCGTTACTATCCTCCCAAGGCACAACAAGTCTACTAATTTCAGGTGGATTCATCTTCCAGCAAACAATATGGCCTGGGTAGAGGCGCTCATTACAAAGGTGTTCATTGAAGAAGGCGCTAGTGATGTAGAAAGCTTCAAAGCTTTAGAAAGATCCTTTGGTCACCAGCACCGAGGTAAACAGAGTCATTCCCATTTTATGAGACCTATCTGTCAAAGCACGCCAAGGGCAACAAGGCTTCCAGAGGATGAACCTCCGGAGTCCCCTGCCGAGCAAGGACCGCCCCGGATTGTTATTAATGAGGCACCACATCCCAAAGACGAGACTCCACTCAAAGCTCCAGTGAAGGCATACGCATCTGGCGAAGAGAAGAGCGATTGGTCTAAATCCTCAGAACATTCCAGCCGAAAAGATGGCACAAAAGGATCACAGAAGGACAAGGAAAAGAAGACGGCTAGCAAATCTTCCAAACCCACCAAACACGGACCAGGAACTCCAGGCAGAGATGGGCAGCGCAAGTCCAGTCAATCTCTTGGTAGTAGGCATCTCCGCTCGCCTGGTTCCCCTGGGCGCAAAGACCCACCTCAGACACCTCGAGGCAACATCTATACCTTTATGCCATATCTTCATTTTGAAACCGACCGCCGCCGTCAAGAAATGCAGGAAGCCATTAGGAGAGCTGAAAGTATGAAGACCCAGTTCCGTCCTATTCTAGGTAAGGCTAGGTCGTATGATGAAATGCTGATCCGTGCGCATCTGGCTTCATCGAGTGTGTCGCTACATATTCGACGTACGTTAGACCAATTCTTCTATCATAACATTGATACACAAAGCCGTGACCAAGATCAGGTTGTGTATCGTTATCAAACCAAAGGGATAGACCAAAATGAGATCGATATAGACCCCAAAATATTTATGGTGGATCAGCTGTGGATGTGGATCTTAGGCAAGGATCTTATCATAACAAGCTTTCCCCAGCGCTGGCAGCAGCCGAAGAACGACCCTCTTAATGTCCTAGATGGAATAATTGAAGATATCAATTCTAAGACCCGCGAACCGGTCAAATCTGTTTACGATCTCTCCCTACTCATCACCGAACGCTGCTCGGGAGTTTTCGGCCGTCACCGCAATAGCGAAGAAGAGTATCAATTTCTTGACATGTTTGAATCTAGCATCGGCAGCGCAACTGATCGTGAGACCGTTCTCTTCAAAGAGTTTAATACTGCCTCTGCGCAGGCATCAGCCTGGTTACAACATCATCGCCGCCCTACCCGCTTCAGCCGCCACCTCGAATACACGTCCCGAAACCTCGAACACAGCGCTAAAAAGAAAGCAAAAGATGGTGAGCGCAACGTGGGAGAAGAGAAATTTAAGTACGAAGACCCGATGCATGGTCCCCTTTTTGTCGATCACCTCCTCGATATCGGCCAAGAGACAGACCTGCTCGCCGAGACTAAAGACATCCGAGACGAGCTAAATATGATTGCAAAAGTGTTGGAGGATCAACGGCAAGTACTTCCAGACCTAGAATCAGCTATTTGTGACGTCTACAAAAACGAGCATCGCTCCCAGCAGGAAGTTAAGAAGCGTTTCCGCGACCAGCTCAAAACTATAGAAACGCACATAAAAGACATCGACCGTATGGACAAGCAAGCCGAGCGCATCTACAATTCCATCACAGACTTGCTCGACCTCAAACAAAAACACGCAAACGCGTTCGAAGCTCGCTTCACCCGCGACCAGGCTGCCGGAACCGCAAGACAATCACAAACCATTATGGTTTTCACGATTGTGACGATCGTTTTTCTACCTCTCAGCTTCATCGCGGCGTTCTTCGCGATCAACATTCGCGAGTTTCCCCGTACAAACGATGGCAGCACGTCACTTCCGCTTTCGTATGTTTCGAAATACATGTTCGGCATTGGATTTGCCGTTTCTCTACCTATGATTTTTATCGCTTTACTGCTAGATGATATCGGAGACTTTTTCCGTGAGGGAAAGAGGCGGTGGAGGCAGCAGGGACGGAAGGGTGGAAACGGGGGGGGCCAGAACGAAGAAAATGAGAGGGCTCTAGGCCTTCTCGGGCTGGAACAGGGGATCAGCATTGCCAGAAGTGGAGTAGGGAGGAAAAGTGTGGAGACGGAGTGGACAGGAAGAAATTTGTATCCTGTGACATCGAGAGGAACAGCGGGTGCGATTGCGAGGAGGGTGAATGGCGAAAAGGGCAGCACAGGCTTCAGGATGCGGAGAAGCATGGACGTTGAAAGGGGTTTGTAGTGGGATGGAGACCAAAAGTACAGAGTTAAGCTATGTTTTCATTGTCGTCCATAAGAGCACCTCGTTCCCTAACGTTGAGGATTTACTACCATAGACCTGGCCATGTACTTGTTCACTGGCAATTGTATTATTATGACCAGCCGACTGACGTGTCTCCTGACATTGAAAACGCCGGCAATAAGTCGGGAATACTAATGTGTCTCCTACTGATTTCGTCCCAATCAGTGCCATATCTGATGCACGTCATTGCAAGTGAAAGCTCCGTAATCGGAAAGCTCTTCATCACGGGGCTAACTCTCATCAGTCAACGTAAACTACTACATTAAGACTCTCTGAGCCGTTTCATCAAACTTCTCGCAACTTCAGCTGCCTCATCAAGTTGACTCAACTAATCACTTTTCCTTCACCTTTCCGCGCTGTGAGTCTTGTCACCACCAGCCACAGCCATGAATTCAATCGTCCAAGATGACGCGAAGAGCACTGCTTCCACGAACAAATTCGGACTTGCAATTAGGACACTTTCAGTCGACGACTCTAACGATGATAGTTCTCAACTGAACCCTCCACTTCGGAGCTCCCTGCGAACTGGAAACAACTCTTCATGGCTGCAAGCCTTAGGCGGCTTCCTGATCTTTTTCAACATTTGGTTAGCCTCCGTAAGTAATTCGACTCAACCCTTTGCTAATTCAACGTTTCTGTAACCTAGGGGCATTCCCGTGGCTTGGGGTGTATTTCAGTCATACTACGTGCTCGAGTTTCTACCGCATCGTTCGGCCTCGGATATTGCCTGGATTGGCACCATCCAGGGCTTTTTCCTGATCATATTCGGCACTTTCGGTGGGCCTCTATATGATTTAGGATATTTTAACACGCTAGCATACGTCGGCACCTTCCTAACCATCCTTGGAATGATGCTGCTAAGTATTTCGACTTCATACTCCTATATCTTGCTATCACAGGGTTTCTGTGTCGGGTTTGGTTGCGGGTTACTCTACATCCCAAGTCTAGCATTCGTGGGGGAAGCATTCAAGGCTCGGAGGGCCATCGCGATGGGTATAGTGACTTCTGGCTCTACCATCGGTAAGTTTGTCTCTCACTGGGCCAACTATACTGGGATAACTACGCTGGGAAAACTATGCTGGGCAAATTACCCACTTAGTCTTGTCTTGAGACTGCCTTCACTGACGTTCTTCATGTAGGGGCGATCGTCTATACAATCGTTTTCCAGCAACTTCTAGCACCCATCGGTTTCGCTTGGACTGTCCGAGTGATGGGGCTTGTTGCTCTCTTAGCCTTCCTGTGCGCAGCCCCCACCCTCCTACGCGGTCCCAAAAAAGTCGCTGGGCCAGCAAGATCTTTGATTGATTACACCGCATTCAAAGATGTGGCCTTCATAACCTTTACCATATCACAGTTCTTTGTCTATCTCGGCTACCTAGTTCCACTATTTTACATCCCGACCTACGCACAGGTAGTGCTGCACACATCAGAAAACTTAGCTAATCGCCTCCTAATGCTTACATTGCTGTCATCAACCGTGGGACGCCTCTCTGCGTCAGCTCTCGCCCAGTGCTTCGGAGTCATGTTGCCGTGGGTTATATGCTGTGTGATTTCTGGCATCTCGTGTCTTGTATGGATTTACATTCGCACTTTGCAATGGTTCGTGGTTTGGTGTGTTTTGTTTGGTAAGTACATTTCAATACCAACTTCTTCAAGATTTCCGCTTTCGATATACCTCAGGGTCTGTACTCAACTCTAACCACCCGCAGGTGCCTTTTCGGGAGCTCTTGTTTCCCTGCCACCAGCCATGTTTCCTAGAGTATGCCCAGACCTCAGCCTGCTTGGCACCAGAATGGGCATGTCATGGCCTACAACTGCACTAGCATTCCTCATTGGAACGCCGATTGCCGGAGCCATTGTGAATCTGGAAACGGCAAATCTCGTGGGCATGCAGGTGTGGAGCGGTGTGTGCATGCTGATCGGGGCTGTTCAGCTTGTCGCACTCTGGGTCATGTTGTCGAGAGAACACAACGGACAGATACTTATTTGACGGGAGATGGTAGACACTAACATTACATTCTCATGACTAGACGTCTTTAGGCCAGCTACATATGAATCTTGGTGGGGTTTGCAGAGATCATCTTGCAGAAAGATGACTGGTAGTGGGGACACTAACTATTGGAGAATGGAGCGTAGTGCAAGCGTATAGGTAGTGACCTGAGACTCATGGCATGAGAATGGGACGCGATAGGCGTCATCACATACACTGGAACATGTCTGTAACATAGTAGCAATTAGAGAAGAATCTCGATCTAGCAGCAGACCGAGTTCAAGCTAAACTAGCAGTAACCACTTCTTAAGGTGTGCTATTTGAAGAACTGGCTGGTAAATTATGTCAAACACTCGACGTAGTATATGGCGACTTACTAAGCTGGTGGTAAGATTATCCTGGGGTGGAACCGTTGTTAATGCCGCGAAGACATACCTATCCCTGTCGTGCCTTAAAAATTTCCCCTCTTCGTAGCTGTGATATATTAGCGGGCACGCAGGGTTTAAACTTGTTTAAACTCCTTTCGATTGGTTTCGAAACCTCAGGCCGAGAGGATAGTCTAGAGGTGGCGTTTATTACGAAAGAACTGGGTTTAATGAAGGCTGCTCGGCACACTCGTGCGAAGTCAAACAATTTTTCATCGACTTATTGGAGAGCCAAACCGAGGTCTCAAAGCTGCGTAGGAACGAATAATTTGAGCCGCGCCTTGGCGGTCGTCCGGAGCCAAGAAGGATGTTGTTCCCGGGAGGGAACGAAGTCGTTCCGATGCGTAGGAACTAATATCTCCTGTGTCCGGCTTTTATATACGGCTTCTGGCGTCGTCGCTGTGACCGATAACTTTGGCCTAAGTTGATGCTGTTATCGGATGGGCACAATGAGAGATTCTGGTGGTGGACAATCAAAGTCTGAAGCTGTATGGGTCTTGGAAGTAGATTTCCGCTTTGGATATTGCTTCCGGGGCCAGAGGGAACTTCGCTTTACGTGGATGTATTAATAGAGTCATATCGTCAGATGCCAGTCTTCTGTCAGGTTTGTAGCTGTGAGTATGCGAGTATGCGAGGACAACAAGCCAGGCTCTGGTTAGGAGCAATGTAGCGACCCCGCCTGGCATCCCCACTCGGTCAATTATATCGGGCACGGATCAAATTTCCCTTTTCAGGGGAGTTTTCACACACTCGGATAAAAATCGGCCCACCGACAGAGGTCCTCAAGCTCCGCCCCGGCTATTCCCCGTAGTTATCTGTCCAATTGACAGCGGCCAATTCTCATCTGTACGTTGTCTTACTACATCTGCCTACCTCTGCCTCTTCCTTTCTATCCATCTCCTCCTTCGCCTCGGCCCTTTATCCTTCGTACCACCCGCAAACCCTCCGTGCTCTCCTTTGTCTATCCGACCCGACAATCTCGCTAGAGCTCCAGTCTAGACCGCTATATCGAAAATACATTCATTACGAGGAATCGGCCTATTTCGAGCGAACATAATCGGTTAATCTGTCAACAATGGCAACTAAGGAATTCAGCTACTCCGACGTCTCGGAACACAACACCAAGAAGGATCTGTATGTCGTCGTGCACGACAAGGTCTACAATGCGACGAGCTTTGTGGATGAGCATCCGTACGTGGCCTTTTTTTCTTTAAATGCTACTCCCCTGAGACCTCCCACCGCTTCTAAATATAAGCTCGATTCCTCAACAATTGTTCAGGAGAGCTTGCGCACGACAAATCTAGATAATTCTGCCAGTTTTTCGATGCTGTAGTCAGGGTATTGTCTGCTAACTCTGCGACGCTCGCTATAGCGGTGGTGAGGAAGTCCTCCTAGACGTCGCCGGCCAGGACGCAACAGAAGCATTTGAGGATGTGGGTCACAGCGACGAAGCTCGTGAGATACTTGATGGCCTACTCGTTGGCACGTTGAAGAGGAAGGTACGGCATCCTCCCCTCCCGTCTCCTCTCTATCCCTACAAAATCAGGCTCCTCGGATAATTCCCACGGCTGTGGGCCGTCGGCCGAGCTCAATATCTACCTCGGAACAATTCCGCCGCCTTGCATGAGTCGTCCGAGTCGTTCCTAGATGTTGTCACGATATACTTTTTCAGATGCGGTACTTTGGGAATTTACATGTGCTAACGTAGAATCTTTGGTTTCAACCAGCCCGGAGACCCGGCCCCGAAAACTTACACACCGAGCAACACATCCATGGGCACCGATAACGCCGGCATGGGCGTCGGCGTCTACGCCATCTTGCTCATCGGCGGCCTGCTCGCTTTCGGCGCTTACAAGTACATGCAGGCGAACCAGGAGAGCCAATGAGCGAGCACGACCTCATCGCCGAAAGCCGAGAGGTGCAGCGTGGCGCGGCGGGTACGATAGAGAGGAGGTGGATTGCGGCTCGAAGTGTATTCAACGAGAGAACAAAAAGCACGCTGGAATAACACAGCTCTTGAATATCCCCGCGGGAAGGCACACTACATACACGTCGGGGGATTTTTCGGCTTGGGGGGAATTTATGCGGGAGAAGGGAGTCGGAGGGCTTCTGTCGGTTGGGGAATATTTTTATCGAACTGCCGTCCTACTTTTCTCGTGCTTTGGATCTTCATGTCTTCCTTTTCTTTTGCAACGGACTTGAATCATTGTACTCGTGGCGTTTCGGCCCGAGCATGGCTTGCACAAACTCTCTCCAACCGGCGTAGAAATGGACATTTTTGAGACCTCATTCTTCGATGCTACTGCTTTTCACAGCGCCTGTTTTCGCCTGTGGGCTTGCTCCGAGCTCCTTGCCTTATAGACGAGTAGTAATTGGTTATCAATTCTCCCCTTGAACTGCTTCGGAAGCTGCTTCCTATTCTCCCTGCGCGCTCCGTGGTAGTCCGCCTTAATTGGGTTTATCACCATGTCAGTCTGGCCTCGCTACAACCTTTCTAGATGCTTCCACGCTCTGTAGATGTTCCGACATTCCCTGTCAGCCGCATATGCCGCCAACCTGCTCGCCTTAGCGGTGGTGAGGAGACAGCAACCGAAAAGGCGAAAGTAGGAAATAGATGAGTAGATCCGTCATGCGAAGTTGCTCCGACGCCTCAACGATCGTTCCGAAAAACGGTCTCACTATAAGCGATCAGATAACCCCACAACACCAATCCACCATGCACTCCATTCGCAACAAAAAAGAAAGAAAAAGGAAACAACCTTAGCATAACCATCGCTGAATTTCTGTACACGTGATAATTTTATTCTCCCACTATCAGTCTTTCCCACTCACCCGCCTACCCGCAGCGCTGG